>VZUI01037010.1:0-55096 GCA_013401135.1 Cettia cetti | reverse complement strand
TAGATAGATAGATAGATAGATAGATAGATAGATAGATAGATAGATAGATAGATAGATAGATAGATAGACAGACAGATAGATAGCTATAAAGTGAAAACATGGTAACAGTCAAGTTGATTTGAGTGTATGTAATTCTCATTTCTGGGATGAGATTACACGCATTAGAACGATGTGAATGCATGGGTAATGGTGGGAGAGTGAATACTCACAGCCAGGTCCTCAGCAGCTACAAAAACTGGGACCAAGTCCTGCTCCTGGGCACTTTTGCAGCGAGAAAGTTCATTGTAAGCAACAATGAAAAAAAGCACTAAAAAAAAAAAAAAAAAAAAAGGAAAAGAAAAAAAAACTCAGCAGAGACTTTAAGAAAACACCACGGGAGTATCATTTCCCATTCCTTTAGCAGATGCTCACCAGTCACTTTTCAGGTATAATACCACTGATTGCATCCAGGCAAGGAACAACATGGGACGAGACGCTGCTCTCCTGCTCGGAATTCCCTATGAGCCTGGAGAGGCAGCAGGGATGCCCTGAATCAGCTCCTGGGAGCCTCCTGTTCCTCACTGCCTGCCCTCAGCACCCTCCCCAGCAGGCTCCAGCCTTGGTTCTGCACCCTGCCCTCCGAGAGCTGCATTCCTGCAAATAACCCCTGCCACTGGAGTGCAGACAGGCTGCACTGGACACAGCCTGGAGCATTTCCTTATTTCTTCCTCACACAGTTGCCCCAGCTGCTCTTTGTCCCCTCTGGTGTTTCTTCCATGATGGAAAAGAGACATTTCTTTTTAATTTTTTGCCTGATTTTATGGTAATGCACTTAGACATTTCTGATAATTTTGTCTTATGTATATTTATTAGGGTGGGGGTTTTTCCATCCAACATCATTAGGTTTGTTTTGAACTCAAAGGTCAGTTCCCACACCAGTATAAAATCAATGTAACTACATTGATTTCAAGGATTGCAGCACCTTTCATTAATTCCTATTGCCAGAGACAGTGTAGTTGTCTCTGAGGAAGAAGATAGATATACATATATATTATATATATGCATTTGAGTCAAATCACGAAGAAAAAAGAAAATTCTGTGAAAAATGTAATTCTGTAACAAGTCATTAACCATGCAATTAAGGCACAGTGGTGTTAAATGATCAATGCAACAGAATCTCAGCCAGCCACCTCCAAAGATTTCTCTAAGTCCATGCCCTCTGCTGTTCCCATTCTATCTTCATAAAAAGAGCCCCGATTCTTGCACAGGAGACCCCACCATCTTTTTTCCTACTAAGAAATACATGGTTTCTTTATTTTGTTGTACTCCATTAGCAACCCAAAGGACACATTCCCCAGTAAAATAACCTAAGTGTTGGTCTTACTCATTTCGATTCAATCATTTCAAAATGAATTCCAATTGCTCATCTAATTATATTTCCCTACTTTTATTTTACTGGTCTATGTGTGAGAGGAGTTGCATTCTTTGGGCTATGAATTAAATATATAAGGAGAGAGAGGAAGAGAATTAAAATTATGCAAAATGTCTCAGTGTTAAAGTGAGAAGTTATGTCTTTAAAAATCAATTCTGTAGTGAAGGTGGTTACACAGAGATCTTTTCCCACTTTACAGGGAGTTCCCAGTTTGTGCAGTTCTGTAGCTTTTCCTCCGTGCATGCAAAAAGCAGCTCCACATGAAACTGATAACTCTCTCTAGTGAAAGAGCAGCGCTGCCTAGAACCAAAATATGTTTTATTAAAAACAGAAACTTTCTTGTCAGGTCTCATGGCTGCTGCTGGACTTGAGGGACACCAAGCAATGCTTCAGTGGCATCCATGCCTGGGGCACAGATGAAGAGCCAGAGCACCTGGCCACCTCTTCCCCTGCAAACCAACGCTGTCCCTCGGGTTGGTGTGACAACAGGCATCGGTGCTGGTGCTTGAAAATCACTTCAGAGAATGAGGTGCTGCACAACGGGTCTGTGGGCTGGTGTGTGGTGCAGAAGAGGAAGTTCTGAACCTTAGGAAATGTTTTAGATGCTTTAGGATTGCTAAATGTAGTGTATATGCACTTCTTCTTTCCGCACTGATCTCCAGTGCAGGTCCTGGCTGAGGTTGGGACATCTCCCAGCACATCTCTGCCCGAGACTACAGACACTTGGGTGAGGCAGACGGGCAGCAGACACGCACCAAAGGCTTTCTGAGCCTCAGGTTTGGATGGAGGAAGCAAGGTAATGCAAAGGAAGCCATAATCTGGCCCTGAATTAATTAGTTCACAACACATGGCATTAAAAAATACATTCCAGTGAGCAGATGGCTTTCAGCTACATCTTGGGACAGGTCTGGTGTTTGTTTCCTCAGTCTCCATTTTCACTGCCCACAGCCCCTCTGTATCTCTGCATCACCACAGTCCCATGTCAGGCACAGGGGTCCCAGTGTGGCACTGGAACAGGGCCTCTGCCACGACTGGACCAGTAACAGCACAGCCTGAGGCTGACAAATCACTGAATTAACTTTCTCCCTGCCTCCTGCAGCTCTCTACCCACTGCAAACAACAGTGGAATCATGAGATCTAACAAAAGACCAAGATAAAGGACCTCAGGCCACCACACGGCCTTGGACTCTAGTTCAGAATATATTTAGTTCAGAATATATTTTTCTTGTTTTTTTTACCTATGTCTAGGTTTACATACTATTTATTTCACATCAGCTGGCACAGAGACTTTACTGTCACTTGAATTCAAAGAATTAACTTTGTGCAGGAAAAAAATATTCTTTGATTCTGGTTTACCCTGTTCAAGTCCATATCTTCAGCCCCTGGAGCTGAAACAGGTGAGTGACTCTGTCATCACAATTCATTGAGTTGGAGAACTGGGCCCATCAGAAAGTTTTCTTCCTCCAGTGCTTTCCCCAGGGAAACTGGACTGTCCCTCTGGGGGTTCTGGGGAGAAAGAAAACTATTGGAATAAAGTTGCACAAAGAATAGTCAGCACCAAGAGTCTAAGTTGCTGTTCATTTTTCCTTTAACCTGAGGGCAGTTAGAACCATAATGTGGACATTATCCCAACAGACATAAAGATCTCAGATTAGATGGATTTTGCAGCAGGTCTCACTCCAGTTCCCTGGAAAGGGCAGGAAGAGCAATTCTCCAGTGATTCTGTCCCTGTGATCTAAACGATGTTGCTCACATGCCTGTGCTGGATGTTTAGCCCAATGTTTTAGGAAGTCTTCTGGAAACTTTTAAATCTTTACGGGTGCTATTATTGAGGTGTCAGTTGTCATGGAGAAGAGGATAATATTTCACGACATCAAAATACTCCGTAATCATTTCAGAAGGTTGATGATATTGCTGCTAGGCATAGTCGAACTCTTCCTCACATCACTGCAGACTGAGGCTTTCCCTCTGCTCCACACAGCCCAGATATAATCCCTTCTGATTAGAGCCTTTTCTCTTTGATGCTCTCCTTTGTCATCCACACACTGGGAAAATTGCTCTCTGTTGAATTACATGCTCTGTGCCGTTTGCATAGTTGTCTTTTTCAACCTGGAAGCAAAGCTGTCTGTGCCTGAGCAGCGATAGGATTCTGACTTCTAGTAAATCTTTGATTAATGAAGCTCAGGTAAACAGATTAGTCATTAACCTTTGCTTCTCATGATCAGATTACTTATTGATGTAGAGTGGTTGTGCTGCTCCCATGCTGCCAGGGATGGGAATCTTGCTTTCCCCTCAGACGTCAAGAATCTTCCCACCATCTAAAAAGAGCCCCCCTTTCAGGGTGGTGATATTAGAGAGCTGCTGCCTCTGCAGGGAGTCTCTATTTCATATGGGATCTCACTGCAACCAGGGCACTTACATGCAAATACTAATTGCTGTTGCCCACTAGTAGAGTGCACTGTTCGTTCCTCTGGTTCTATATTTCAGCTAGACAGCTGTCAGTGAGGAGACACAGAGCAAATACACACAAAGTGAGACAAGTTTTTAAAAAACACTCAGACTCCATGGCTGTGCAGGACAGTTTCTTAAACCCTTGAGAACATCCAAGTTCTTGGTGAGGAAATCATTGTATAATGTCCATGTCTGTAGATAAACAGAAGGCTGCTTTAAATCCATTCAAAGCTGACTTAATTCTGGGCTCTTTATCTGCTGTACAGGTCTTCCAGGATGGGCAAAGGCAATCTATGAGCTGAGGGCAACACCAGAACCAGGAACAATATATATATATTTTTTTTTTTCACTGCCAGCTCTATCAGGTCGTTGTACATGGCATTCTGCTTATGGTCCCTGTGAAAGAAAAGAATGATGTTCCATCATCAGTTAAGGAAAGTTTCAGATCCAGACATTGGGCAGAAAGCTGAGCACTCCTTTGTGGCCATCCCTGGGAAGGGTTTGCAACCTCCTTGATTTCCAGAGTATCTCTACCAGTCTCCATGGGTGCAGAGACTCATCTACCAGAGGAATGGAGAGAGATCCAGACAGGGGTCTTATTTTCATCACCTGCAGATTTAGGTGTGGGAAGATTATGTAGGACAAATGAGCAGATGTGACCTGTGCCTACCTGCAGCCTATAAATGCAGAGTGGGAATTCCAATTACACACCAATCTAATTCATTGATCTCTAATACACTGGATTATATTTAAACCTGCAGACATTTACACTGCAGTCCTGAATGCAGAGAAGTACAATCAGAATAGAGAAATAAAGCTTCATATTTTCTAGCTCATCAAGAGACTGAGCTTCACATTTGCACTTTCAGTTTTGCATCTTGTAAACCCCAGCCCTCACTCCCATTTCCAGTCTCAGGATCCCCCATGCACACAGCTATTAGCAGATGGAAATCTAGCAACCTGATCTTTGGGCCCAGTTGGGTAATCAAACATTTAATTACTAACAATTATCCATTAATGCTTATAAATTAGGTTGCCAAACCACTTCTACAGACTACAAATATTTGCATCTAGACTTGTCTGCAAAAATGGAAGATGCTTGTGAAAAGCTGCACCACAATGTCCAACACTGGCATTTTCATCCAGACTCTTCGGACTGACACAAAAAATGCAAATATTTGCTGCATCAGAAAGGTATTAAAAATTAGGAAATTAGAAGTTGAAATTGAAGGAATCATGAAAATCGGGTCCTAAGTCAAATTCTAGGCTTGCTTGATTTCTCTCACATTAGGATTCTTCTTCCTTTTTACCCTTCTCTCTTTCCTCTTCCCCTGCAGTTGATTAAACATTTGACTCCACCCTATGAATTTATATTGGTCCAGAGGGCTTATTTTGTTATTAATTGATATTAATAATGGTTTTTATGACTTGTCATGCATCTAGGAATGTTGTTTATTAAAATAAAGTCTTACAACTTTTTGATTTCAGGTAACAATTCAACAATGATTTCAGGTAACACTTTAGAGATGAACGTGTGCTTTTCACTACCACTTCTAACTAGGAGAGACTGTAACCCTCTCCAGTAAGAGCACACTGCACTGCTATGCAGAAAATGTAAACCAATTCTATAAAAGGGTTCCAGTTCCCATCCTGTTAAGTAAGTTTTGCTTTCTATAATTGTCTGCTTTCTACTGTCTGTTTTATTAAAGTGATGTGGTTATGAGCTTGTGCACGTGACCTCTCCCTTTGCTCACAAGGGAAATGCTGGAGTGGTATTGCAAGCATTGGGACTTCAAGGCTACATTTAAATTAGTAAATTCAAACGTGTCTGGAAACATTCCCAGGACTAGAACAAAACTGTTTATACAGTCAACTGCTAAGCTGTTCTCTGGCATGAATTTGGCCCGTTCCAGCTCCTTTTCCCTGAATGGATTGTGATCACAGCATGGCCAAGGAGCAGTGCACATAAAACTCTCACTTTTTGAGAGGATAAATAAGTTTGCTTGTCTGTATGCTGTCCACCTGCTGGCCTCAGTGCTTATTCCTGAGTCAGTTTTATTTACCTGGTGAGGTAGAACCAAAGCACCTTGAACTTAGCACCCAGGCAAACAATTCTCTTTGGAGAATCACATTGATTTGAGGCAAATGCTGCAAATGGTAGGGACCAAAATTAGCCACTATCACACACAGTAAAAGCTGATGCATGTGCAAAATTAGGATCCCAGTAACAATCTGGATAAGTATCAGTTGGATCTGAATGGTGCAGAAGCTGAGCATTATAAAGACAGGGTCCTCAGCTGAAAACTAATGTCTCTTGTTGCAGTATCAGGCTCAAACACTCTGCCAAAGAAATAGTGCCAGAGGAATTGCAGAAAGAAGAGGGTGTGACGGTTTAATGGGATTTTAGTAAAATATGATTTTTTTTTTAATTTGCCTGAGTGTTTTATTCTTTTTAAGTAACTCTGAAGGGATCATCTAATTCTATAGATAAGCTATGTATAGTCACCAGCCCAACATAAATTAATTGAAATGGCTGCTGAACACAACACTTGCTTTTACCGAGAATGCAAGAAGTTCTTCAAGGACTACATATTCTCTATCTCTTTTTCTACCTCCCCTGGGGTCTCTTTCCCCTCTTTTTCATCTTTTTTTCTCTTCCTTGATGCCCAAGATGGTTCCATTAGTCTTGCAAATATTAATTCCCAATGCAAACAGAATGTGTCAGGTGCAGGGGGATGTAAATGGAAAATTAATTGAAGAGCAACGTGTAGGCTTGTGCTATGCAATGTCCTCAGCATGAATACTCAAACAGAAACCTGCCAGTGACTTGCTGCCCCTCAAAAGCCCTTCCACACATGGAACACAAAGCTGGGCTGCTGGCACAGGAGGTGCACACGGGATTTTTGAGCAGTGCCTGGTAATTGATGCCCCTTTGGGGGTTTGCTGTTCCAGGACCGCTGGTGCACAGCAGGGCTGACTGCACAGCCAGGACAGAGCTGTTGCCCTTCCCTCACTCAAGGCCTGACCCAAACACGGTCCCAGGAGAGCCAGGGCGAAGGTTTTGTCATCCTCCTCTTTCCAAGGCAATCTGTCCCTCAGGAAAGGTCAGGCTGCCATCAGCTGCAAAGTTCCTGTTAACCCTCTGCAGCCAGGAGTGGTCAAAAAGCATTACTGACCACTGAGCTGCGAGCAGGAGCTTTTGGAGCTTCTTGCCAATCTCTGGCAATGCAAAGTACATGAAGTGATCAATAAATTTTACTGCTTTATCTGTTTCACACACTGTCCTCAGATTATGATGCTGTTGAAATCACTTGCTGTAGATGCTTTGTGAAAAAAAGTGATTTCTTCAATACTTCATAACAATTATTTATAATCTATGTTATTTTGATGATACAGTGATATTCTGTTGTTTTGGGGGGTTTTTTCGCATTGATTAGGAGAGTTTTAGATTTCTGAATTATTAGATTTGGAGGTGAGAATTCAGAATTTGATTTCAATTAATAGGCTTTCAATCCAGAAGAGATAATAGTTCACTCATTCCATGTCCTTGAACAGCACAAACCAGAGGTTTCAGGCAGTTCTTTCCCCCCTTACTTTGATGTATGAGTACATTTGACAAAGCTTTATCTCCTAGAAAATTATTCAGTCTTTCTTTCAAGCCATATAGAATTCTCCTGCTTTCAATAAAAATCCCAGATGTTCCCATGACTTCCCTCTCATTAAAATAATTTGCTACAGTATTCCTGGGAAACTAATAGAAGTAGTTGAGAATACAAGCAGAATTTGTAATGAATTTTCACACACTTTTTTGGTATTTTCCTAACAAAAGTTCCAAGTTTCAAGCTGTTCCTGCTCATTTTTATCCAGACTCATACTGGTTTAGTGACACCAGCAGCCTGCATCCTTTCTCTGGTCAATGAAGGAAAATAAACTGTTCCAGGGGGGTTGCATTTTCCAAGGCTCTGCTGACTACAGTAGGAGGCTGGAAAAACCAGCAGACCCTCAGCACTTCAACAATATATTCAAATTTAAGTGGGAAATACCCTGGCCCTGCTTGCTTGTCCTTAGGGCTGGTTCTTGGAGTGAAAGAGTGGGGCACAAATGTGGAAAAACCCAAGGAAATCTATCACCCACCTCCAGCAATCCTCACTGGTCTTTCCTGGTACTTCTGAGATATATTTTAAAGAATCCACCAGGGTCAAAATTGTTTCCACTCTCACTGAAATTATAACTCTATTTCTCAGCCTATCATCAGCATCCTGAGGCTTTTTTTGCTCACTAGGGGAAAAGCCATAGGTCAGATCTTTAACATGCACAATATTAACTTTCTAAATCCTACTTTCTCTTAGGATTTACTTGACTAGATAATTTCTATTTATTTTGGACACATTCTGATATCGTGTCTATAGAGATTTGTGGGGAAAGTACAGACGATACAAAGGATTTTGCTTTTTATTCTTAACCACCCCTGATCACCACCAACAACAATCTTTCTGCCTCCTTTCACATTCCCATTTTCTCTTGTCCCCTGTTTCTCTGCACTCAGCATCCTGCAAAGCAGTGCTGTACAGTCTTCCAGTAAATATCTCATTTAAAGAGTGAACAAGTCTGAATTGAATAGGGCAGGGACTCTTGTTGGCCCGAGTTAATGGAGATTTCTTTTAGTGAGATGTCAGACCTAGACAGTTCAGCTCTGCCAGCACCATGAGAAACCTTCCTCCCACATTTAACAGTGTATGAACAATGATGCTCTAGGAAGGTGTGTGATATCCTTTGGATAGGGCCATGGCTCATTTTTAGGTATTTTCTCATAATGCAGGGCCACAGGTTATAACCTCATACAAGTGAATGAGAACAGCAAGGAAACCAAGTCCTGGAACCAGTAGCAGCTGCCATTGGCTCAAAGACAGAAAAGAAACTCCATCATCTTGGCCCAGTCTTGATAAATTAATTATGCTGTGTCCTGCAACCAGTGGAAAATATGGATATGTCTATGTGATAGCTGCAGAAGACAACCTGACAAGTTTGGAAGATGAAATTATTCTAATTGGTATAACTGAACCCAAAATCTGGGACAGCCTTACCCAGTAGCTGGAAATTTCATGATCATCATGGTGATCCTCTCCAGTCTTCAGAGAAAAAGCATCTGATAGGGGATCATGTACTGGTAGTGATGCATTGCAGTTAGAATGCTGGAGCTCACAAAAATTAGCACTGCTCTTGACACTCCCAAAATTGTGCCACCTTGTACTCTGGAGCAATCATTAGGGTAATGAACAATTTCTCCTGGGTGGTATCTGCCACCACTCTATAGTTTCATAAATGTGATCATTTCAAAAGTGACAAAACTTCCATCCTTGCTGGGGGAAAATTAAAAAAAAAAAAAAGGTTAATTAACTCCAAGCTTTCTTTTCTGATGCACACCCTCCCAGAGCATCAGCACACACAGAAAGTTGTGCCACTAATGCTTTTTTTGGTGCAGAAAACCATCTTGTGTTTTCACATAGGCTTCCAACACGAGAAGTTTCCTCATTCTGACAAAATGTGTTCCCTGTATTTTTAGAGCTGGGTTAAAACTCTGCTGCTGAGGAGAGGACACAGGGCAGTCACTCAGCTGCTCCCAGAGCAAATGTCAGAAGTGTTGGCACTAATGGGGAAGCAACACTGCCCTTTGCTTCCCTGCCCCTGCCCTCCACTTCTCCCTTCCTCCTGGGCCTGACACCCTGCACAGGGAAACCTGCCCCTGGTTTGCAGATTAATCTGCTGTTATCCTGCCCCAAAACAAACAAACAAACAAACAAACAGACACTCGTCTGTGCAGAGAAGACACCATTAATACATGACCACGAGGATCAGGAAAACCAGTGAGAGTGCAAACACAGCCAAGAACACGTGTGCAGTGTGCTCAGGATGGATTGCCCAATCTGAGAGAAGCAAAACACAAAAGTTACATTTCCGCCAGACAACATGAGCGTCTTGTCACCAAAAAAAACAGGTTTAAAGGCTGCACTTGCCTTCCCTCATGCACCCCTCCCTCCTCTCCTCACTGCATTCCTCTTGTCCAGTAAATAACTAGTGATTAACACTTCCTAAATAGGAAAGTAATGTTACATCTGTAGGTTTCTCAAAAAAATTAAAGACAAGTCAGACAAAAAATGAGGGTGGCTTTGCAGAGGATAAGGAAGAGCTTCCCAAGGCACACAGAGGTGATCACAGCTCACAGCCCACCACATGAGGGGGAATGGCTCACACCTGGGAGTGCTGGCTCACCCTGCACTGAGCCCTGAGCAAGGTATTGCCTGGTATCTTCCTCATCAGGTCTCATCAGGATCAACCCACATCAACATCCATTACTGAATCCCTGAAAAGAGTGGGTTAATGGTTCACTAAAATCCGTAAAAGATTGCCATGATGGGAGAGCCATCCTGGAATGACAGTGTTTTTTTCCTGCCAGCAATACTCTCACACTTACTTAGAGAGCAGAAGCTGTGATATCTAATTCTGGCTTAAAGTCTCTCAAAGTTGGGTGTTCTCCACCTCCCCTGCTAGTGACCAAGCAATTTTTTCTCTACCGAGGCTGGAGCTGATGGTGATGTTAAAACAAACATCCAGGATTGCCCCTGTGCCCCAGGCACACAGAGGGCCCAGCAGGGCTCGTGCTCCCCAGCTGAATTTGCACAGTGTTACCACCCAGCAACAGCCCATGCAGCTGATTGCTGCAGTGTTCTGGGTGTTGAAACACACAGAGCCTCTTAGGACATCACCCTTGCATGATCTGTCTTTTCAGGCCTCAGCTTTTCCTGCCTGTTTATTTATTTATCATTTACTCATTTTAATTGATATTTATTTATTTATTTATTTATTTATTTATTTATTTATTTATTTATTTATTTGATTATTTGATTATTTGATTATTTGATTATTTATTTATTCAGCAATCTCACTAGGCTATACAGTGACCAGTACTCTTTAGATCTAATAAAAAAGGCTGCAGACATGGTTTAATGTCCTCATTTCCCATTCCAGTCTGCTTCAGGAGCCAATTTTTAAGGCTGTCAGAAGAGTGTCCCACTGGTGACCAGGGTACAAAGCCCCCTGAGATGGTCACTCAGCTGTTCAGGAGTTGCAGGAGCTTTCACAGCCAGGGAAAAGAATATTATGGGTAAGAAAGCAGGATTAATCCCTGACATTTCTGGTTGAAGCTTGACCAAGCAGCTTGGAACACGCAGAGAAATCCTCTTGGTGCTCATCCCCAGGATCAGCCCTTGGCTCCAGTGCACACACCAGGGCTTCACTGGGGACAGCAACAGTGGAAACAACATCAGGTCCTATTAACGATTCATATGCAAATACACACTTTTGGCTGGATTGTGTTGTTGGGCTGTTTTTACCATAGATCTAATCTCTTCACCTTTGGCATTGAAAATGTGTTTTAATTAACCCACTAGCAAAACACTAGGCTGGGATGATCTGATCATTTTTAACCTTATTTTCCTGAATGAAAACAATGTTGGCCAAATTTACTGTACACTGTCACCTTAATTACCTGTCTTAGACAATCCCTTTCACACTCACTTGCAGTTTATCACCGTACAACACAAAAACTCTTCCTCTAAAAAAAAAAACTTTAAATGCTTCTGAGATTCAAACTGTAGATTGCTTGTGCAGCTATAATCTTAAAGAACATCTGCTACATTTGTGTGGTAAAGGAAGTCTCTTTAGAATACAGCCTTTGATTTCTATAAAAGACAAATCAGGCCACATGTTTTTGTTTTGAATGCTTCTCATCACAAGAGGAAATTTTCTGCAGCTTGGAATTTTGAAGGCATGAAAAATGTATTTATTTTTTTAAACAAAAAGCGCACATAAGAACATCAACAAAACTCCTAAGTGTTAAAAACCATTCCTCTATCATCTTTAAAGAAACACTAACGACTGCCTGACCCACATTTTGATCGACCTTTCTGCCTTAAGTTTATCTGGGTCAGATCATGTCTTTGATCCAAACATATAACTCCCATTGACATCTCAGACCTTAGGAGGTTCACCCATCATTAGCTCTGGAGCTGCTTATAGCCCAGACAAGCAGAAGATTGGGAGGTTTCCCTGGGCTTTTTTTTTATTTGTGTCTCAAAGTGAGTGTGTCAATAGTGGTGGATTGACAAAGTGGCTTTGACACCAGTGTGCATTGAAGGCAGGAATCGATGGTACCTTGGCTGAGTGATCCACAACAGACTTTTTTTTTTTTTTTTTTTTTTTTGCCTGATTCCTGACTATCTATTTTTTTTAAGAAAGTATGAAAAAATAAAAGCTTCTGGCTTTTCATTGGGAACCCCCTGATTAAGATTCTAAAGCTGGTTTGTTGCTGCCCATTTCTTCCATCTATACCTCCTCTCTCTTCTTCACAGGGATACTAGAGATTCCCACACTGAGCTTTTTCAAAACAGACCATTCTTGTAGAGAACCATCTTCTGCACTTACCAACCACCCAAATGCTTCACAGTCTCTCGTCTCTGCTTCTCTCCCTCTGGTGAGAAGCTTTGAGCTAGAACAGCCCCTATGTCTCCAACCACTTCAAACAAAGGGTTGAATCCTGCCTAAGGTGGGCTCTTCCTCCTGGGTGTGGAATCACACAGTTCCATTCTCCCTTTTCCAAGGTTAGAGGAATCCACAGGTGCCTGCTGCAAGCCCAGGGCAGGAGGGAAGCAGCAGGGATGTGATGCAGGAGCACAGTTCAGCCAGGTACACCAGTAGATGTTACATTTAGAGGGGTGCACACAAATGTCTAAAACACAATGTCTATTGTCTCAGCACATGAATCAAATGTACAGTCAGTATCTGCCTTTTGATAAGCTTCTGATTACCATGATTATTTTTACTTTTGCACGCTAGGAATAGACTTTTGCTGTGATTTGAAATGCAAAAGCTACAGTTCTGCATAACTAAGACACTGATACAGAAAAACAATTATGATTAAATTGTAAAAACTCGCATCACCAACCCTATAGCAAATCCTTTACAGTTTTGGAGGCCTGACAAGCAGGTATGGCTAAAGAGTGTCCTGCTGATAGCAGCTTGACCTGAAGCACATCCTTTTAAGTGATAACTGCTGTCAAAGTGGGGAGACAAGTAATGAGGGCAGAGAAGCATTTCAGTTGTAGCAGCTTGGATAGCTCTCATATAATTTGTATTTTCATTCACTGGAAATACTTCATTAGCTGTCAATTATTTTTAGTTTGTGGAGGAGGTTTTTTTCAGCTCATTCATTTCTCTTGTAGTCAGTCACTCATCCCATGTTTTAATGCCAAAGAGGTATCAAAATTCATGTATTTACACCTTAGGTGCTGCCCAGAGCCCACTGAAGTCAATACAAAGATACCAGTTAGTTTAAAGTCCACTTGTTTGTGACTCTGCTTTTCCTGCTAAGCTTCTGATCAAATTCAGCTTTACTGTTCTGTGAAATACAGGGCCCTCCTTAAAGACTCAGTTTTATCTGAAGATTTACTGTGAAAGAGAATAATCTTTCTTTTGCATGTGGAATGGAGAAAGTCCATGGACATAAACTTGGAAAGGTGGGGAGGCTCTACCAGAGGTATCAGGCCTTAGGCAGAGTGGACAATGGATCAGAGCTCTGCCTGAGCTCCCACCACCCTATTTTACCTGCAGAAATCCCTTCCCAGGCAACAAACCAAGTTTCTCCACTCCATGTCCCTGCGCATTTGGGGGAGAGCACAGTGCAAATGTACACTGGAGTCTGCTCTAAATGGTGGCAGACGTTTTTCTTCATAGCAAAGGAGCCTCTTGTGCAAGTAGCTAGACAGAGCCTTTAATTTTTTTTTTTGCACAGAATAACTATGTATTTACATAGTTGTGAAATTACTTTTCTGATAGAGAATCGGCTTTGCAAAACATTTGGTGCATTTTTTTTCCTGTAGTCCTGTCCTCCCCTGGCTCTGAGATGCAGCATTCCTTGTTAACAACTGTCTGCTCTCCTTAGTGCCCTCATTTGTGTCATGCTTGGAAAAGAGATCCCAGGCTAGCTGTCATTCAAACATTCACCCAGAGCCTAGAGGAATGCATGGGAGAGCTCCCAGAGGATTCAGTGAGGCTTGGATTGGGTACTGAGCTCTGGGTGCAGTGAGTAACCAACCCACTGCACCCTGCCAGTTTTCAGCTTTGATTAATGAATGTGCAACTCTTTGCAGAAATGATTCACAAAGCCTTTCAAATGCACCAGGGCTCATTTTTGACCAAAGTTTTCACAGTTTCCATGTGATTTCTGTAGAAACATACTGAGAAGCTGAGGCCTTGCTTGAAGCTGTGGTATGCTCTGAGCTCACAACTCAAGTGTGATCAGAGGGGAAGCTGAGTCCTCAGCTCACTCCTGAGTTGAATTTGAATGGCACAACCCCCTGATTTTCTGGTGTTTTCTACTCCATGTCAGCCTGTTCAGATGTTAAAGCAATTCAAGAAAGTCCAAGAATGCATTTCACTTTGACTGAGATGAGAAATATCAGCTATGTTAAAACAACAAGCAGTCAGGTTTCTGCTTTGCTGTGAATCTAGACCCCTTTTAAAAATTCTGACCAGATTTGAGGGAAAGTCAGACACAGATTCACATAATACCATTGCAGCTAGATTTTCAACTCTTCTGTACAGCTATGGCACTGAGTTCTAATATATTTAGCTTTTTTTAATATAAATAGTCTTGTTTCTCAACTATAAAGCAAGTGCTGGTGAGGAGGTGGTGACTGTCACTGCAGGATTAAAAAGAGAGAGAAATTCTTCTGCAGTGCCCCACACTGGATGGAATTCTGACCTTTGTCTCCTGCATCCAGAGATGGAGAGGACAGGAGCAGCTTTCTCCAAAGAGCTCAGGTCCCAGTAGTTCCCATTATAACTCCATGACTCAGCACCTACCATGATCTCTGCCCCTGACACAAGCAGGGTGAAGAAAAAAGAAATACCCAGTCACCCTTGGAGTGACGTGTCTTGCTGACAGTTAATTTGCCAACAGCACTCTGTGGCTTTGTATATTAATTAAGCAGCGGATTAATTCATTAATGTTGCCGACACGGAGAGCAGAACATACCTTCATTTCATAATGCCTGATCCCATTATCAACAAGCTAAATTCTGCCCTCAGCTCACCTACCTGATGGCACTGCTGACTCCAACAGATGCCACAAGGAAACGTCTGGGGGCAGTTTTTGGCCTGACTTGTCTCATTGTGCTACAGACAGCCATGAGGCATTTTCATTCCTGTAAGTAAATTTTCCTTCAGAAGCTTGGCAAAGTAAAACCTCAGACACTTTTGGGCTCTTTGCCCAACTTGAGAACAAGGGGCACTAAAAAAGGTTCATTTTTCTCACCAGCTACAAATTTGATTGACATGGAGGGCTGGTCCTATTAAGCTGAGATCTGGCCTGGGTTCAATGTATTTGGAAGCCTAGTTACAAACACATTAAAACAACTTTAACAGAGATTTTGTCAACCTATCAAAGACAAATCAAGAGTGATTTCCCTGATGCCTCTGCTGAATTGAGTAAATTCCATTTATTGACTTCAAGCACTGCGTGCTGGTAATTTTTTTCTCTGTCTTTTTCTCCAGAGGAATTTGACATGATCAGATCTACTCTGATGTTTCATAATCACATTTTCTTTCCCCTTCCTCTCTCCTCCTTTGCAGGGTGCTTTGAGTGTTGCTACCAGGTATAGAAGATATGTATGTTAGAGAAAAGAGATGGGCCAAATTCAGAAATGTGCTTATAAAACTTAGCTCAGTAGAACCTACTTTAACCTGGCCTGCTCTGCAATTTTTTTGGCTTCTATCACAGAGGCCCTTGCAATGGCATCTGCAGGACTGCTCAGGTTAAAAAATAGCCATTAAGAACAGCTTTTATGGGACGTAGAATGAACTAAATACTTTCAGTTTGAAGCACTGAAAGTTCAGGAATTGGAGGAGGAAAAAGTTGTTAGTTTAAGTACAGCATGAAAAGGGTAAATGTCACTTCCAGGCAACAAAACACTGGAGGAATTTTCGAATTTTCTCTTTGGGGGACAATGGACATCACAGAGCTGGGGTGCTAGGTTTCAGTGCATGTGGAATAAATCTGAGCAGGACTGTCTGAAGGATTCCCTGTGGTACCACAAAGATTGGCCTCATCTGGGTCCAGAGTTTTCATTTTTTGTCATACTAATTTTTAATTTGTGTAGCACACACTTCTCATGGATAACCAGTGACACCTGTCCCCTGACCCTGAGGAAAGGCAGAGAGACTCACACAGGGGCTGCCACATTCCCTTTTTAGGGGAGAAACTCTTGCAAGCATGAAAAGTGCACCAGTATCCTCAGCCAGTTTGCATGGGCAAAGCTTGGTGTGACTGACACAGCTCGACACATTCCTTGGAGTTTGCAGCCACAGCTGCAAGGATTTTGGATGAAACCCACAGGAGCCTCAGTGGTTTCAGCTCTGCAGTGGCACTGGTCCCAGTGCAGACCACAGCGTGCAGCTGAGCCTTGATATACACAGTGCCACACAGCCAACGTGGGTTTAAAGCCACCAGCAAGGATTGTGAGAGCAGAAACACCGAGCTCCTGCCATGCAGAGCCTTGACACACAAGGTGCCACACAGCCAACAAGTGTTTAAAGCCACCAGCAGCTCCAATCTCAGTGATTTTGGGAGCAGAAACACCGAGCTCCTGCCATGCAGAGCCTTCCCAGCTCCTCTGCACGTGCAGAGCTGGCCTGGGGCTCCTTGGCAGGAACAACAGAGCATAGCAGGAGAGAGGGGCCAACAGGTTCCCAGTGCCCAGAGGCACCCCAGGGTGCACACAGGGGCTGTCCTCACTGCCATTCTTTGTCACCAGGCCTGAGGATCAGCCAGCCAGAATGTGGGGCTGCCTTGGATGTGCTGGAAGAGCCTCCTGGGGAATGTGCACCTCCCTCACCCTCAGCCCCGGGGCTGTGGGAGCCGTGGGCAGCCAGGCACCGACTGCTCAGAGCAAGCCTGGCACATACATCCTTTGTTCTCACTCTTTCCTGGAGGAGAAAACCAAAGCTAAGCAAGATTTAAGTGATGTGCTCAAAGTCAGGCCGTGATTCAGTGATCAGCTGAGAAGGCAGACGTGCTGTGCTAGCCTCTATTCCTGTTCCTCCCCAGTTAATGTGGATGGATTTATTCAGCGCATATTTATTTCGTGGGTTTCTTTTTCATGACATTTCCTCAATTTCTTGACTTACAGTTTTCATTATTGTGAAATTTGATTACAGGACCAGGCAAAATCACAGAGCAAGGCATGTTTCCACCAGGCAATTTCACTCCAAGCTAGCCCCATCTCAGCCTGAGGATTGCATGGAGAGAGGATCGATTCTGAGTTTGCCAACTGACAGGCTCATGAGAAATATTCTGATCTTGTTTGGATCCCACTGAGAATATTTCATATGTTTAAAGGCCTGCTAAGTTTTTTTTTCTCCTGTTTGCCTGCTGCTCCACATAGTGAAACAGCTTGGGAATGAGGGAGCACTGCTTCTGGATCCTCCACAATGTGAGCTGCTTTGTCCTTTGCTTTCTGTTTCTTCCTCTGTACACACTTACAGAGATATTCCCTGATCAGAGCAGGGTATGCAGGATACAGAGATTCTCACAGTGTCAAAATGTAGCATGCTGGCCTGGAGCAACTCTTCAATTTTTCACATTTATGTGACACTATAAAAGTAAGTAAGAGCCATGATTTTATCTTGTGCCCTAGCAGCTAGAATTTACATAAACTTAGAGAGGTCTTGAAATCACAAATGTGAAGGGAAGTATTGTGTATCATTAAAATAAATCACTGTCACAGAAGCCTAAAACTTAACTAAAATCTCTTTTTTAAGAATCAGTCAGTCTGGTCATATAGTGCTGCCTGCAAATAAGTCTTGCACTCAGTATTCTGCAGTTCATATTAATTACATCAATCTCTATTTTTATTCTACAATTTCATATTTAATATCATAGTGTTACCTCCCTTAACTATGTTTAATTTGGCTTTATGTTTGTTTATTTTCTTTGTCGTGTCATTTTTTCCTCTTGTTAGTTTTGTTTGGCACTTGTATAATCACACTTTGGAAACATTAACTAATTAACCTTCCTAATACTCCTGGGAGGTACTGCAGACTACGTCAGCCTTACCCTGCCTCCCACTTCATGATGAAATAAGCAGGAGTTGTCTGATTTGCATAAGGATGAAAAGAAAGTTGTCTGAGCCAAGACTCAAATCTGGGGTTCCTGGCTGGGACTTTTCCCTTTCCTTTTATACTGGGGCTACTTTACAACTGGTTGTTGGATCAGATGGAGCATGAATGGCAAAAGAAGGGGCTGTACCCCCTTCCCTGAGCTCCTTGTCACTCAGTCCAGGCACTTGGGGCATCCCCAAGCCAAACAGAGAGCTCCCATCCCACCCCACAGCATCATCAGCACACAAAGAACAAAAGCTAATGCTTTCAGGCTGATCTCTTTGGCTCCATCCCTAGTGCCTAAAGATACAAATGAAAACATTTTCTGATGGATACACTGCAAACCTCTATGAAAAATGGTCCCTGCATTCAACAGCCCACAAACTCCTCTGTCTCTGCACTTTCTGTCTGAGTAGGGAACCCACCACCAGTCAGAGATCTACTGTAGAATTACAGAACTATTTAGGGTGGAAAAGCCCTCTAAGGTCATCCAGTCCTGGCATAAACCCAGCACTGCCAAGCCCACCACTAAACCAGAGACAGCATTGGAAAAACAGCTTCTCCAGAGGATGGCTGGAAGGGTAATTACCTTTGTACCTTTATACCTGGCATATGCAATAGATAGGCTAATATTATCAGAGGGAGGAGTAGGAACAGGGTTGGGTAAATCAGCTCAATCACAGGGATGAGGGCTACCCCAGGAAGCCAACTCCCGGGAAGCATAATGGCAGGAATATACCTCAGGAAGGAGGAGGGCTGGTTTGTGCAACAGAGAGTGGGAGAGGCAGTGGGAAGAGCAAAGCCAGTGGAGCCCTCTGATGCTCCAGGCACCCCAAGCCTTGCCCTGGGGCTGTGTGGCTCAGAGCAGTGGCGTGATGCAGGAGCAGGAGGTCCAAGCACGGTGTGGAAGGCTGGGGTGGGGAGCCCTCTGCAGAAAAGCAGCCTGTGTGGAGGGGTTGTTCAGCCTTAGGAGAGGGAGGAGGCTCAGCACAGCCACACCCCATGCACCTGGGCAGCCCTGCACTTCCAACCAGCCTGCTTCCACTGCTGCTTGGGGGGCATAGGGCCTCCCTCTTTTGCAAACTCTCCCAGTGAACTTGTGTGTGAACACGCCTGAACATCTCAGCAGCATCCCTCAGCTGCCAAAGGCTTGATGATCCTCCTCCAGTCACCCCTGTGCTCATGGTATTACAAACCAACGCACTGCAGCACTGGGGCAGGTTCCCACAGAGGGCTCTGACAGGACAGCCAAAACCACAGCAGCTGAGAGGAGCAAGAGCAAGGACTCCGTGTGTTTCTCCCACTCTGGTGGACTGGACAGCCATGCCTGTCCAGCAGTGAATCACAGCAATAACCCACTGCATGCTGGAGCATTGCTCCCATGTGCCAGCACACACTTTGAACGATCCTGACTGTTGGGACTGCATGAGAGCAGGGCAGTGTGCTGCCCCTTCCTGCTGTGACACCCCTGCCAGCCCTCAGCACACCCCTGCCCCTCAAACCAGAGTCATTTCTGCTTCTGAAGACTGCAACCAGACCCTTCTCTGCTTTTCCAAAGAGCAGGAAGGTGAACTGGGGATCACAGGGGAGGAAAAGGGGGTTGATGCAATCTACACATGTGTGTAAGTGGAACACACAGCTGTATAATGGAAAAGCACAGTTTGAAATGTTTGTGAAGCAGGCCAGTAGTGGGCTGAAATGTCAGCACTTCTCTCCTTTTTATGTGGTAGGAGAATAAGATTAAATTCCCCTTAAATGCCATAGTGGCTTCTGCCTTATTAGAATCATCTCTCATAACATTTTTAGAGTATTGTGTGGAATCCACTTAAACGAATCCCCATGAAATGAAGAGTGCTGTTAGAATAATCTGGCTCTTGTGTGGTGGGCTCTGCCTTGCACAGCAAGATTTGGCTGTGTGCTTGAGGGGGAGAGCAGGCACCAGCTTCCCAGCTATTCATATTTAAGTATCTCAAAAGGCACCAAGACACTTGCAACAATATTGTATCACACTGCTATTTGAGCAAGGAGAGAAAGAGCTTTGAATAATTAAAATCAATTAAAAGGCTAAAGGATAGGGATTCTTCTTGTCTTCAGAGAACACTTTACAGCAGTAGGTAAATGTTTTCTTGCCTTACCCAATAATTATCTCTCTCAAACACACCTACCCACACATAGCCTTGTGCAGCCACAGTCTCTCTGGTTTAGATTTTGGAAGATCTCAAGGTCGGTTATGTGAGCACTGACATCAATGGCCAGAGCCCTTGAACAGCCTGGATGGGGGTTCTCAAGGAAAGCAGCTCCAGCTGCCACAACCTGGAGCCTGCTGAAGACAAAAACCTGCTCTCACAACTCTGTGCATTCAAATCCTTCTGGAAATATGTAGCTGCTAGCAGAGCTGGGCTCAAAGTGCAAAAAAAAAAAAAAAATCTAATGTCTTAGATGAACAGAGAGTGACAGCACTTTGTGTGTGTGTGTGTGGTTTTGATTCATGGGCTGGGAGCAGTGTGGTACAGGAGCACTTTCATCTCCCCAAGCTGGAGTTCAGGAGATTAATGTCTATTATCTTGGGAAAAAAAGAAATAAAATCACAACTAGCCCCTTGATCTGCTCCATCAGCTGATGTCTTCTCTGACTCAGGGCATCTCCACCTGAACGCCCACTGACCTCAGCGGTTCCTGGTAGTGATGCAGCTCCGTGAAGCAATCCCCAGAGGATTGCATTACCTGCTGATGAGGTGGCACTCCAAGCAGTGATGCAAGCAGCCTTTCTGAGAGCCTTTCTGCCTCTCCATCCCCCCTTGGCATGCTCCCCTCCCTGCCATGTCCCCCTGCCTCTCCTGAGAGCCCCAAGCATTTGGCTTTCTCTGCTGCCTTATTCAAAAAGCCCCATCACTTCCCATAGCATGAAATCCCTGGAACAGAAAGGAATGAATTGCTGGCTGACACATGCCCTGCCATAAAACAGCAGCTTGTGAATAAATACATAAAGAAGCCTTTGGGTCTGGCTTGGCTTCAGAATAGATCAGTTTATTTCTGCTGTGATTTGGGGAGTACAAATATCTTTACAGTAGCAAACGGCACACAACGGGGTTTGTATTCCAGCAAGGAATGTGTGTGGATTTGGGAAAGGCCAGCTCCAACCTTGGCACTGCCCATGGGGGAAAGAACAGTCACCAGAAAATTATTATAAGAGTTTAATAGCTAACTTTGCCTTTGATAGCTCTTGTTCCACATCAGAACCTTCTTGCCTCCTTCCCCACCTCATTGACTAAATGCATTAATTGAAATTATGGAAATAATTTTGAAAAATACAGTTAACAAAATGACATCTTTGCTTTTAGGCAACAATATTTAAAATTTGAATTTTTCTGTGTTTTTCATGGGAAAATAATTCTGTTAGCAAGTTTATTTTTTCATCTGCCAGCTGAAATCATATACATTTGAAAATGTTTATAAAGAGAGAGAGAAAAGCACCAGAACATATTCCAGGTGACCTGTTCTGTGGAAGAGGAAGCTCCTGTGCTGCCAAGTGGGTGCCAGTGCTGGTCACTGAGGGGAGGAGGGAACCACACAGGTGAGTTGAGGATTCAGGTAGACTCAAAGGACTAGAAAAAAGTCCATCCACTTCTGCCTGTGAGCCTGGCAAAAGCTGGATTTTTTTGCAGAGCACTGAGAGCCAACGGGTGAAAACACTCAGTATAAAGCAATTTTTAAGCATTGGCAAGAACATTTCCTCCATCCCTATTTAAGAACATCCCTTTGCACCTGATCCAGAATTTCCTTGTGCATTCTTGGTTGTTTTAGGAAAACACGTGCACGCTTTTTTCCCTTAACATTTTTAGCTGAGCTCCCTGAAGAAAGCAGGGACAACGCCATGTCCCTCCCCTCGAGGTTCCTGGATAGCAGCAGCATCAAGCAGCTCTCTGTGGTTCAGATGTGTTTCAAACACGGGCCAATTGCCAGGGTTTCATTAAGTGAACAACATGTGAATGTAACCACATATAGAGCTGCTTCCATCCACGGAGCGCCCAGCGCCTCTGCACGAAAGCAGATGTTGTGGAAACAGCCCAAGTCAAATAAGCAAGGCAAGATTACCTCCATAATGAGCTAAAAATTAGTTCTGCACCCTCTTGAAGGGATCAAAAAAGAAAAAAAATAAAACAACAACCACCACTCGTTTTCCTAAAATAAACAGTGCAAGTGGCACAGACACACAGGCAGGTACCAGCAGGTGTAAAGCATTTTCTTTCTCAGTATCCCATGCATGCAGATTTTAAAGATAAATTCAGGGTCAAGACTAAATATATCCAAGTGAATCTAAATGGATATAAATTACTACTTCCAGCATACAAAGCATACCAAATAAAAAGCCTCTGAACTTCTTTGCTTCTTAGACCCTGGTTTATTATCTGGCCACAGGGAAGTGCTGTCATCATTGACATGTTTAGACAGATTAACACAAACTGATTATAGTCTATAAAATGATTAAGTTTGAAATACCTTTATTTTGCTTATTTTTTTATTAAAATATATATTTTTGACATGTGCATAGCACCCAGTGTATGTTATCTTTTGCCTACACAGGGTATTCCCTCCACTTTTAATACAGAAATCTTAAACACACGCTTTTTCCCCTACCTCTGCCTTAAAATATTTTTTCTCCCATCACTGCACATCACTGTCCAACAGCCATGTGCTCTCAGTGCTGGTGAAGGAAAAGGACTGGCCACAGTGTCAATCAGCATTTTAATTCTAATTCCTTCTCAATGTGAATCTGAAACCAACGTTGCTCTCACCATCATCATTGTTCCAGGTCTGAGCCCAGGCTTTTCTCTTTCACAGTGGTGAAAATGAAGAGGATTATTGGGAAGAGGAGGCAGCCAAAATGCGAATCAGTGCTACTGGGCAAGAAGCCTGGGGGATTTCCCTATTTTCTCCCAATTTTCTATCTCTTCTGAGCTTACTCATAAGGTACAAGAAGAGGAATTTTAAAGGGAAGTCCCTTGCTGGTGGTTCTCTGCCCACGTGCACATATTCTTCCTCTCACCACCCTTTGTTCCACGGTGCTCCATCCAAGAAATACAGGAGGGGATAACAGGGAAGGAGAGCAATGTACTAGTTTCAAAGAAAACTTTTTTACCTCATCAGCAGAGCTGAAAGGCTTTGAAAAAGCCTTGCTTTCTGCACAACAGGAACAGCTACACAAACTTCTTTCTCTTGCCTTCTCTTTCTCCCAGGAGGAGGGGAGTTAAGAACCTGAGAGATTTTTTATAGTTCTTCATTACTTCAAAATGAACACTTTAATTCAAATTTCAGCACAGTTTTGCTCTTTTTCTTTTCTTTTTTTTTTTTTTTTTTTCATTTTGTAAATGAGCCGTTGAATGAAAGGACTACTTTATCCATTTTTTGTCTAAACATTTTTGGGGGTGGAGTGATCATTAAAATATACTGATACATGAATCCTTGCAGTTTGCAATTTGGCTTACATTGAGTAATAGTTATTTGTCTGAGTTAAATTATTGTTGATGGATTTCTTTCATATTTCTTCCTCACTCTGAATAAGATTTACTGAATGTAGCTTTTAAAAGTCATTACATATGTGGCGTTAATTCACATCTGCATTTTTGTGCTGGGAGGGGTAACCTATTTTCTGCTTCCACTCTCAGTAGCTGGGCTCACATGTTTCAGGGGCTAGTTCTGCCATTCACTGCTTTCAAAGAGCCCTGATTGGCTTCAGTGGGAGTTAAAAGCACTTCAGGGCTTTAAGAAAGAGGTCTGATCAGTTTTTAAAGTGTTCAAAGCTGAATGGATTTAACTATTATCCGCGAGTTTTCAGAAGTTTCTTTCAGCGACAATATGGTCCTTGGTGCACTTAGTGTGATTTTTTTTAAAAAAAAAGGATTTGGTATATTGTGGCAATAACTGCAGAGCAAATGCTACCTACAAGGAGCCAAAATCAGTTGTTCCTCCAGCAGAAAGTCTCAGTCCATGGGTATGATGTGGGGAGGCTTGGCTGGGAGACCTCGGCACAGCTATGACTGTTGGCTTGTGGCAGGCTGGGACCTGGAGCCCTGACAGTGCTGATTTAAACCTGTGACAATTTATGTAATCTGCTTAAACCACAAATTGCCCTGAGGACCACCCTGGCCCATCAGGGCTGCCGTGCTCTTGCCCTTCAGCCCTTGCCCTCACCATTCCAGAGGTGCTGCTTCAGCTCGGCTTTGCCACGGCCCCACAGAAGATCCAACACCTGCTGACCTGGTCCTGGCTGGAGCTTCAGTCCCCTGGAAACAGCCAAAATGCTTGGAAAACACAAAAAGTGCATGACAAAGCAGCGTAGAGTTGGGGTTTTGAGGTATGGCGAGCACATTCCTCCGTGTGCTCCATCCCAACACTCAAACACAAGCACTTCCCTGAGCTTAAGCACCTGCAGAAGGGCTGGCATATGGCAAAGTGCTCAACTGAAATGGGGCAGCCATGGAGGGAACAGTCCTTGGAGTCCAAAACTTAGCTAATGGAAATTGGAATGGTGCCACTGATTACAAGGGACTCTCCTAATTAGTGCCAAGCAGAGAGAGGGAGCTTTATGAAGCATAAAACACAGAGCAGCAGAACATCCCAGCAGAACTCAGCAGCCCTAACTCTGACCTTTAAAATCATATTTGTGTGGTAAGCTCAGTTACAATGGTAAAGTGCTCCTAAAGACACACAGTGAGTACTGAGGCTTACAAGAGTGTTTATATAAAACATATATATCTACCAAAGTGACAGCTGACTTTTAGCTAATCCTTGATAATTATGTTTCCTTGAGAATATTATGGAATGTCTGGTTTGAGGGGAAAAAAACACATAACCATGTTGATTTGTGGCAGAATTATGCATGCATATGGCTTTGCACGTGAAGCTGATCAATATGTGTCATTAGTGTCTACATACATAATTTTTATGGCTCTTTTTAATAGGGTTTGCTTTATGTTTTATTTTGAGATTGCTAATGAAAGACAGCTATTTATTTAGAGGTCAGCATTAAGCTTGTTGTGATGAAATATGTATTTACTTTCTTTGTACTTGATAAGAATAATGCATGTACGCTTATTATGTTAGCAGCATAAGATTTATGATCTCCACCACTATTAATGTCTTGGCTTTTCAGTACTTGGATTTTTGTAAATGAGCTGATAAGTAGATACACTGTTGTTACTTAGCAACCTTAATTGAAACTTTTAAACAGAATACTTTCATTTTGGAATTTCCCAGGTAATTTTTTTTGGCACTCCTCTATGTGTTTACTTTCTCTTTTCCTCCGTTTGTTACAAGAAGATACCTCAGTAGGTTTTTCCCTTCCCTCTTTGTAATTAAAAGAAAACAGGAGAGGCCAGGAGGGAAGCAATTTTCAGCCAGTGACCCACAGCTTGTCCCTCACTCCTGACGTTCTCCCTGGCATGCGTCAGCAAAGCTTTTATGAGAAAATTGCCGCCCTCTTGCCACCCTTTTTGTGAGTTTTCAGCAGCACATAAACCTGCTGCTAAGTTTATGGAGGGCCTGTTGCAGGCAGGGTGCTGCCCAGGGGAGGGGGCAGGCAGGGCAGACAGGGGCTGCAGAGGGGGACCAGCAGCACCTGGGTGACCCCACAGCCGCTGTGCCCATCAGCAGCCCCAGCTGCACCCTGAGCACAGCTGCCATCACTGCCCAGAAGGGCATCAGCCATGCACCCCTCACCTGACCCTGTCCCCAGAAGAACTGCTGTTACTGTTCTCAGTTCTTCTCAAATGATTTCCTGCTTATCTATTTTTTTAGCAATAGGCTCAATGGCAGCTGCCAGGCTCTCCCTGCGTGCCTGTGAAAACCCACTTGTAATGCAAAGTGTAATGTTAAGTCACATATCAGGCTCTCTGCTTTCCTGTTAGAAAAGAAAAACAAACAAACAAATAAATATCCCTGTGCTCTCATCTTAGTACTGAGATTGATTTTTCTTTATAGTTTCCGTAATTCTCTGAGTCTTCAGGTGCCATATGAGAGACCATACCCTGTAATCATGGCACTGATCCTTCAACAATTATTCATCCTCTTCCTCCTTGAGCTCTTTATGGGGGCATAACTTTCAGGGGTGAGAGACCTGAACCAGTTTAATCCCTCTGTCTTTTTTCTTTGTGCTTTGGTGCATTCAATACTTTTGTCAGATGTAATTATATCTGGGTAATGAGGAGATGAGTTCTGAGCTGAAGTGAAATAGTTACAAGGTGTGTGAGCTTGTCCCACACACAGAGACAGGAATTACAGGCTGAGGAATAAAAGTTTTCCTTGTCAGTGTGATCTGAGAGGTGTCAGAGGAGCAGCAGCTACCAAGAAGAGAACAAGCCAGGGCTGATTCAACCTGGCTCCATACGCAGATGGCAGAAAGCACCTGGATCTTAACATTTGTTTAGAAAAAAAAAAAAAAAAGAAAAAAAAAAAAAGTTATTTTTAGAAGAGGCCCAAAATTAGTAAGATCATCCATGCTGCTTTTAAGAAACCATTGCAGCAAACTCGGAAGTGGCTGGGATATATAGTCTGAATACTCCAGTTGCCCATCTCACCCCAAAAGTACCTCCAGGACACTGGGGTTACACCAGCTTTTCAAAGGCAACTGAGAGCAGAGCTACTCCATCCAAGTAAGCAGCAAGCTAGCTTTTATAGCTGGGCTTTTTTGGTTTGGTTGGGGTTTTTTTTGTTTTTTTGGGTTTTTTTTTTTTTAATCTCTTTTTTTTTTGTGAATTCTGCTGAACAGGAAAGGGTGTGGAGGAATCAGAGCTGGAGCTCCTAAAGGTGTAGCATCCAGCAGCTGCTCAGGAAATATCAGAAATCCCCACGTCACTGGGCTGGGAAGGGCAGCAGAGGAAAGCACAAAAGCCCCTACCTATTCACTGCAGCCAAAGGTGTTTCCTTTAGCTCCTCTTTTCTGAGTGTGGGGGAAGAGCTGGAAGGACCAGCCACGAAACCTGAGCTGGCAGCACGATGGTCACCTCGGGAGAAGCTGCCTGCACAGGGGAAGGGCAGCACTAACCTTTCAGCACAGGGGATGCACACGGACAGCCCGGTGGGCTTGGAGAGGGAAGCAGCATCTCTGCGGGGCTGGCACCCTGCCCGGGGCTCACACAGCTCTGGAATTCTCCATTCCCCTTCCCTTTCCAGGGGTCCTGATGTTGCAACTGTGTGAATATGCAGTATTTTGCTCATTTAGGAATTAGGGTAATTTTTCACTTCAGGGTGGCTTTAGCAGGTCGTGTCCTGCCCCTCCCCAGCAGAGCAAAAGTGAAGGGATTTATTAGAAAGGAGGGTAAAATCTTCAGTGTGATGTGACACCTGCCCTGTCACCCCTGCCACTGCTGCTGGCATGGGATGCTGGCACAATGCCATCCCAAGAGAGACACAGAGACCACAGAGGAGTCAGAGCAGGAAAAGAGGAAATTTAATTTTGTCTTTCAGCTTATATAGATTTCTAGAAGAGACCACACTGGAAGACTGAGGTTCAACCTCTTCAATTCCACTGGTCTTAGAAAGCGTCCATAAATTGTCCCTCCTACAGAAAAGAATGTAAACAAGGTAGATGTTTACAAAAAACATTTCTTTGTTTACATGAAAATGTGTGAGAAAATTCTGACTCCAATCTTGAAGGCTGAAAAGCAGGGAGACAGGCTGGAATTGGGGCTGAACAGCACTAGAGGAATACAAATGGTAAAATGAAAAGTTTCACTTGAAATCAAAACTTTCAACATCTACAGAAATCAATAACAACAAAAAATGTGTGGATATTCATCTCATTCATTTCACATCCACTTTATTTCACAGAAAAGTCAGATTTCTCTCAAGCCCTCCTTTGCCTCCACCCCAAAACACCTCATTGAACTGAAATCTTCAGCCTACTTTGACTCCTGTTCTCTTAATTGGGTTAATTGGAAAACACAGTTTTATTAGGAGGTCTCTCAGGAGCATCTACGTCACTCCTTGCAGTGAGTTCCCCAGAGTGTGCTGAAACATGTGGGCACTGCCATAGGAGAAACTTTGATGAAAAAGTAGTTGTTTTTCCCAGCTGGCCTCACCCAAGTGCTGCCAAGATAAAGCTCCTCACTCACACACCTTGGCTGTTTGCCTGCACAAGGTCTCCAGAATATCCAGTGGGTGGAGAACGGGGGCTTTTCCTTGCCACCAGCTGACCCATCACAGCCCAGCCACTCCAGTTTGAAGCTGTTTTTAATTCCAAAGGCAATCCAGATGATGGCATAATGATTGTGGGAGCAATGCCACACAGGGCACCAGCTGAGACAGCTGAGAAAAAGCCAGAAGAGTCCCCCAAAACACTGCCAGCACTGGGAACACCCCAGGGCAGCTGCATGGGCACGTCCTGGCTGTGCATGAGCACCCATGGCCTGCAGCCTTCTCTGCCCACAGAGGTGCCACCCCATATTTTTTTAGCAAGTGTATTTGTTTTTCATTTTTTTCCTTTTGTTTAGCCATTTCCAAGTGTTCTGCTCCAGCCTCAGCACCCAGGCAGCCCAAAGCCTGTGCCCCCAAAAGCATGGGAGGTGTTCCACTGGCTTTAATGAGGTTGGAGCAGCTCACCCATTATCACACCCACAGCCAGGTCACTCCAAAAGCAAGATTGCAGGGCAGAGGTGACATTTCTCTGCAGTGCTGGACTCTAGAAGTGTAGGTGCCTCCTTGTTATATTGCTCTGTTGGAAATGTTTATGGCAGCATTTGAGGGAAGGGAGGCTTCAGCCCTCCAATTACTGGGACCTGTTTTCTGTCCTGCAAGCTCAAGGTCTGAGGGTGCATCCAGAGCAAAATGATCAGAAGGAAAAACAGCAGGAGACAGATTTTTTTTTAAAGTTTCAGTAGATGTAAATGTACTTAATTTTTCCTCAGAAATGTGCTGTTCTGATCAGGCTTAAGAAAGCCCCTTGAGACCAAAGGTGTGGTAAATACAAACCAGAATGGGCTCTGTAGCTTCTGTGGTCAGCCCCAGCACCTGTGGTCCCATCACACACTGCAGGAAGACAAAAGAGAACACACATGGTGTGTCTTCACTCAGTGATGAGTATTTAGGTGTCCTTTTATTATTAATTTATTATTATCATTATTATTTATTTGCTATTATTAGTTATTTATTATTTTATTATTCATTATTACCTGAATTTAAATGGGTTATGATTTAGGGACACCAAAATTCCAGTAGCACAAAAAGGATTTCCTGTCCCTGTCCCAGCAGCAGGACATGGTTGGACTGTGTTGCTTCTGTGCTTCTCTTCCCTTCTTCTCCTCTTCCCTCCCCAATCTCCCTCCAAGTGGGAGCCCTATTTTAATAATCCTATTGAAATCCCAGACATGCTGCTCAGAGTCCCTCAGACTCCTCACATCACCAGCCATGGACACCAAATGAAAGATATATGGTTTATGGAGGGACAGAGGGTTCAGGAAGGATGTTGGCCCCTTTCCCAAGCTGGATGAAGTGAGGGAAAACTCATCCCATCCCTCCAATGGGGTTTGTAAAAGCGCCTCATGAGCACAGACTGGGCAGCTCCCGCTCCCTGATCCGACCTGTCAAGGGCCTGGTGTGCAGGCACTTTGCTTTTCCTGGAGAGTGCAAGGGAGGATATGAAAGAGGATGTTACACAGGAAAATAAATTTGTCTCTTGGCATCCTGCTTTGATAAGAGGAGGAAAACAAAAAAAAAAAAAAAACAAAAAAAAAAAAAAACCCAAACAAACAAAAAAAAACCCAACACCATAACTATCGTTTTCAGGACAAACTGCCTGGCAACAGTTCCAAAAAAAAGGGAGGAAAGAACCCAAATATCTCATTACAATTAGGTAAAAGAATTTAAAACCACACATCCCCAGAGCCAGTGAAAGCCCAAGTGCTGTGGAATGGCCCATCCCTCCAGTGGGATAAAACCCTGAATAACCCTGTGGTGTCGTGGCAGCACAAACAATAGTAATTTGGATGTCCTGGCTGCTGGAAGCCTCTGTCCTGGCTGCTGGTTTCCAGGAGAGAAAGTGACCCTGCCCTGGGTCAGTGCATTGCCACTGCCTGGGGCAGCCACCCTGTGCCCCTGTCACCTGTGCCACCCAGTAGAGCTGGAGAGGTGGCTAAGGAGCCATGGGGTAGGAGCAGGAGGGCCCAGATGTGTCCCAAAATTGGTGTGCATGGCTCTGGAGGAGCAAGTCTTTGGGGGAGAATTCCATTACTGCAGGGAGGTCAGTGCCTCTGCTTCTGGGTGCTTTGAAGGCAGCGAGGGGCTGGCAGAGTCAGGGCGTGCAGGAGAACCCTGAAGGCTCTGCTGCTCCCCTGAGTCACCACCCTGCCTCCTCCTCCTCACCTGAGGGCAAGGAGCACCCTCAGCTCTGCAGGTCACTCTGATCAGGCAGTGCCCACATCACGCCAGCTCTGCCAGCCCCTGCAGCGCCACAGCTCGCCCTGCTCAGGGCTGGGCACAGCTGACTTTGCTTTGTCACTTTGCTTTCACCTGCAGAAGCCAAAAGCATTAATAACCCACGGCAGGGAGCACAGGGCAATCTCCTTGCTTGGGCAACACACAGGTCTGCACCAAACACCAGTGCCTGAGCTTGCATGGGCTGTCTCACCTGGTTACCAAAAGCAGCAAGCAATCCTGCATTTAAACACTCCAAACAAACAAACACCACAACTCTGTGGGGTTTTGTAGGTGAGCTACAAGCCAACAGCAATACCCATGGCAAGCTGGACAGCAGTGTTAATTGAGTTTTATTTAAAATATTAACTGCTGGATTTAAAGCTCACCATGCTGCTTCTGTTAAGTTGGAATCAAAATGTCATGGAAATGAAAATAATTGGGCTGCAGGTTGCAGCAGCTGTTAGGAAATAGTGGCAGGACAGTGAAAGATATGTTGAAAAGAAGAATTTCAGTATGAGGCCTATGGCATCTGAAAAAATTACTGGTTAATCATATGCTAATCAAAACATCACAGAGAGTCAAAATTTCATGTGGAGAGGTAGCAGGGAAACCATACTTAACTAAATAAGGATCAACCACTGTTAGTGGAAGTCAGAAACAAATCCTGAAGTGACTGAATGAATAAAGAGCAATGGTTTCCACTTATACTGCTTGAGCATATTATTTGTTTTCAGGTTAAAAAAAAGGGGGTTGAGTTAATGCAAAGCCTAAAAAAAAGAGGAACTTTATATAGCTTCTGCATGTTTGAAAATATACTGAAATAAAAAACGATTTAAAAAATGACTTCTTGTTCAGAAAAAGCAAAAGAAAAATGCTGTCTGTTCTGAGTCTGAGGTGTCCATCCAACATCCTGGGATGATTAACCAGGTCCACACCTTTCAGAACAGAAAACAGCAGCATTTCCTGCCCTACTCTCCTTTTCCCCCTCCCCAGGAAGATCATATCATCAAAGCTCCAATGAAATGATGTTTTCCAGGGATTCCACAGGCAGGCTGGTCCTAGAGGTAAAGTGCATTGATGAGGACATATGGAAATTCAGAGCATTTCACTAGCCAGGCACCACTGCAGAAGCTGAATCTGTCCCTTGGAGGGTGTCCCATTGTATCCCCAATGGCACTGCTGGGACACAAGGCATTGCCCTGCAGTTTCTGCTGGAGTTAGCATCATTTCCCCCAGGAAATGCTCAGACAAATTTTCCAGTATTTTTTGGCTGATCCTTGGCAGTTCCAAGTAGCAACAAGGAGCTCAGGTGTGTCCCTCAGGTCCTGCAAGGAGCCTGTCAAGTGCTTCATCATCTGTGGGTTGACTGAAAGCTTGTGGGGACACCTGGCAGCTCTTCCTAACCAGACTGGAAAAGTGCAAAGCTGAGATCTGTCACCTCTACCCTGCTGAGTGTCTAATTATCTGCCCAGGTATTGCAGGGCCCTGCTGGGAGTCCTGGCAAGCCCGCGAGACGTCTGCTCCTCCACGGCTGCTCTGGCTGCAGACTGCCAGGCAGCAGGGTTGTGAAATGCAGTAAAAGCCACCCCAGAAGAGCGTGTGTCCCATCCACCTGGGCTGGTTTGCAAAACAGGCGTGTTTTTGGCTGGGCAGGGTGGGTCTGGCTGCGCCTCGCACGTCGGGTGGCATCAAAGGAGGCACGGGGTGGAAAGTGGGTGAAGGAGACAAAAGGCAGGGTTGGGAGGGAAGCTTGGGTGGAGGAGGAGAAGCGGGAGAGGAGAGGCTGGAGAGTGGGTCGTGGTCACGCTGCAACACCTCCAGGGGAATTACTTGAGGGTGAGGGAGGGGAGAAAGGCAAGAGCTGCACCAGGGCAGGAGCGTTTATTGGATGCAGAGGATGAAGGATGAACACCCGTGCCCTGGGTGTGCTCAGGCACCCAGAGCTTGACTCCCATCACTGGGAGAGTCCCTGAGCTTAGAGGTGTCCAAAGCACATCGGAGCCCTGCACCTCCCATCTCCCAGATTCTCCCCTAAAGCTCATTTTCCAGCTTTTTTCCCCAGCCTCCTTTTCCCCGGCCATGCTCTTTGGGAAAGCAGCAGCTGTCTGTCCTTTTGATGTGACAGAGGCAGCCCCAGTGTGGATGAGGCACAACTGGGACCTGTCAGGGTGTGAGAGGTTGGCAGGAGACAATGAAGGAAGGATTCAAGGGCTGGCACTGCCTGCTTCCACCCCAAGAGGAGAAGGAGCTCTTCCACACACGGCAGGAAAATCCTGTCACCCCAACACTGACTTGTCCAGACCAGTCAGTGGCCTCTGAACAGCAATTAAACTTTGCTGGAATGGTAAAGTCAGTCTCTATAAATCCAGATCCAAACCGAGTATTTTTTTTATGATGGAGGCCACAGCTTAATATAATTAACTGTGACTTACACGCTGGTTACTCTGCTGTGATGTCAGCCTCTCCACACTGTTTATTTTAATTAAAACAGAAATTGTAGGTCTTGAGTGCTGGTAATTACAGCCCGTGGACTCAATTTGCCAAAGCCCCTAATTAACCTGTTATGTGTCTACCTGACTTGAGGTGTTAGTTGAAACATGACTGGTGCAGTGGCATTATGTTGTCTGCAGTGATGGAAACACACTAGGAAGACATGACAGGCTCTGTGATGGGGGATCCATATTTTAAGCTATTCTGCATGACATTCCTTTCACTTTTATGTAGATTACCAGCTTCCTACATGAGACTTTGTAAGTGATAGACTAGCTGAGAAAATGGATTTGATGAGGAGTAGCCCTTTTCCAGAATAATTGTCTCCTGTAAATGCTCAGGAGGGTTTGTAAATCTGGTACTTTTGTGGTAGTAGATTCCAGCAGGACAGGGATTGCTCCTGTAAGGATGTCTTTCCCTCTGGAGGAAGGCTGGTCATCTTCACCTTACTGCTTACAAATACTTCTGCCTGTCCTTGTCAGCTCCCTCTGCCTCAAGACACTTTAAAATGCAAGTGCTTCTCTTCCCAGTTCAGCCACAAACTCCTGTCATTCTAATCCCTCTAATTTCCCATCTCATGCTTGCTGTCATGTTTATGGTATTCATCCCCCCATAATGGTTTTTTCCCTTGTTCCCATACCTCCATAGCTATTTTAATTTCTGCTTTCCAGACCTGTGTGGACCAGCCAGATATTTCACCACCAGTGCAGGAGCGACTCCTGCCATTGCCCACAGTGGCTGGCATCAGGGCCTGGAGAGAGAGGCATTCCTTGGCTTTTTCCAAACCCAAAAACCACAGCTGTCCAAAAGCTTTGAGCTGCACTGAGTACAAAGAGCATTAATTTAACCTGTAAAATAAATGCTTCCAAGTGGGAATGCTTTGCATAGATCAGCCTCTACACAATTTGAACCCATGGGTTTTAGGCAAAATATACAACAGGTGCAAATTAGGCAGCTCTCTGTTTAGATTTACCATTTCATCATCTTTTCTCTTTTTTTTTTCCCCCTTGCTAATTTCTATCCATTGCATGCAACGATTTTGCAGTAAACCTGCACTTGGATGATTATTGCAACAATGCCAAGATGTGTGCAAAGATAATATCTAATGCAAGACCAATATCTAATGCAGTTTCTTATTGGCCTTGATATACCCACCCATCTTCAAAAATTTTTGGTTTGGGGTGAAAAGTCTCCTCTATTCCTGAACTACTAAAAGCAAGCAGCCTGTTCTTTTGAATACAGAAGTGAGCCATGGTACTGTCTTTTAATTGGATGACATAAAAAAGAATGCCAGAATTTAATTTATGGGCCATATATTTGAAAAGAGAAGATACTCTAAGTCCAGTTTACGCTAGAGAGATAAAGATGTGAAATCCCATAGGCTGTTCCTCTCTTCAGTCCTTAACCATTTTAAGCACATTGTTTGCTATGGGTTCCCCTTGCACTTTGTGGGGAGAGGGAGCGTATTCCATGCAACCTGTCATCATTCAAAGCTGTATTAGTCCATTAGCCCATGAGAGGAGAGCTGGGGAAAGGAGAAGGGGATGGAGGGAAAGGTACATTGTGTGTGCACAATACGTGTTAGCCATCATCCCACGACACATTAATCTTCACCAGTGAGGAGAGACAGGCCAGCTCCTTGGGGCTCCACCACTGTAACCCTCTCCTCCTCATTCATGAAGATAAATGCCCTTGGAGTGATCAGTCATCATGTTCTCTATATGCATGTGCCAGATGTTGTCTTGTAAGTCAGCCAGAGAGAAACCAGGAGCCAGCAGCAGCAACCTCCCCACAGGTGTGCCTTCCACCCGTCTGTCCATCCTCCTCCATCCCCTGTGCTCCCGTGCCATGAGCTGGCAGGTCATCCATCCTCACCTGCTGGGTGGGGCTGGGCTGGGGGAGCCCCGTTCCCATGGAGACTGCTGCTGCTTCCCCATAAGGTGTAAGTGACATGGTTTTCCTAAATCCATTGCCCAGGAGCATCTCACGCAAGGCTGATGAGGAAACAGTGAAGAATAAAATGGGTGTGGAGTTTTCTGGGGCTTGAGGAACAAGCTGTGACAGTGCATTGCCTGGCATGGTTTTGTGCTTGCTTTCCCTCTTCCTCCCTTCCAGAGGTCAGACTCTGCTGACCTCAGACAACCCAGCCAAGTGCCCGGTGCCACATTACCCACACCAATTCTGGAAGATGCCAAGCAGGGGCTGCTTTTCCAAGCAGTTCTGAGGCATGGGCTGCTTTGGAGCACACTTACACTGATTCCCTCTTTCTGCTCTCTTTCTCTCTTTGTCATCACTCAGTTCCCACTGCCCAGAGACAGCAATGGCCAAAGCAGGGAAGCAAAGCCTGTGGATGGAGTCCCAGAGGCAGCTGTGAGGCTGGACTACCCCAGCTCCTGCAAGTCTGAACAGGACCTGATCCCTGCCTCCCATCGGTCACTGCCTCCTCCCACCCTGAAACTCTGAATTCCCAGCAAGGACAGCCTAATCCAAGATAAAACATAGAATTAAAGAGAGATTAAGTTTGTTTCAACAGCAAACTCTGAACTGTTGGTAATAGGCATGAGTCTTCTTGTAGAGAAGGAGTGGAATCTCTTTTCCTTTGAAAAACAACAGCCAAGTTCCCATCCAGGCCCTCCAGAATCTTGGCCTATATTACTTCATATTACTTCATATTATTCTAGGTAATTATATTGCTGTTGAATTAAGGGAGAGACAGAAATGGTAACGCTAAGTATTTTTATTATTATTGTCATTGACAGTAGCAAGGTTCTCACTAGAATGGGAAGTCCAGAGTACCTTAAGTTGATATAAATAAAAGAAAGACCCATGGGATCTCAGCATTATTTTATGTCTTGAATAAATTCCCAGGAACCACAATTAGCAGAATGCAGTTGGATCATTTATAACAGAAAAACCCAGTAGATTCATTAAAACGGCCGGTTCCAGCTGTTGGCAGCACACAGGGTTAACTGAAGGCTTTCTCCTGCAGTGCTGTGGGACACTGCCTGACAGGATGGTGTGTTAATCTTCCCAGGATCTGCATGGAAATCGCTGGGCAGGCCTTCATGAACTGGATCAATCAGAGAGCAGCCTGGGAGCTGGCTGCTCCATTTGGCTGCCATTCAGAAGCACACATGCCAGGGAGGGAAAACTCCATCCTGAGCTGCTGTGTATCAATGCATCAGCTTGTAGACATGTGCTGGACAGCTTGAGGAGGAGACTGCCATGAATCAGCCATGTGAAAGGGCTTGTGCTTTCTAAACAGGAGCACACTGCTCCAGGCTCAGATTTAAGACTCGGGCTCAGAAGACCAGAAATAGGTATTCTCATTTATCTCTGAGCCCCATTGTTTTCCCACAGATCTCCCCACCTGCACCTGCAAGTGCCCAGGCTGGTACATCCTCCTGGTTGGGCAACTGGGTCAGTAACAGCATTGCTCAACCACAGAGCTCCACTGCACTCTGGTATAGACCAGCAGGAGCTCTGGGATCCCTGCAGTCCAGAGGCACAAGCACCTCTAGGTTACAGGTCAGGAGTCACCACAGCAGGATATTTGGGCTGCAAGTTGGTGGCAGCAGGCACCATTGCTTTGTTCTGTGTTTGGGTAGTGTCCTGCCCATGGGGCCATGGCTCCAGGTTAGGGCTCTGCAATGCCACACTAATACAGTGAAATTAAATAATAAATTAGCAGCAATAGCCATAGTAATTAGCACTTGCTTTGACTTGTTGCCACGGACCCACCAGCCACAAATATTAGTCAGGGTTTGTGATCATGTCTTCCAAACTGCAACTGCTTGCAAAACACCTACTGTCTCTTCACACATGGAAAAGGGGGAACAAGTCAGAAGAACAGTTGTCTCATCACCCAGATCCTTCTGGGTTGGCAGTTTCCCTCTAGCTGTAAAAAGTCTCTCCCCACTCAGGTTCCATCAGGTGCCTGAGTACTGATCTCTGCCAGGTAAGGTCCTACACTGCATCTCCTGCAGGGAAGCAAAGGAGGGATGGTGCTCAGCTGGATTTCTTCTGTCTGTCATTGAGTATCAGTCACAGCATGAGTTAAAACAGGGGCAAAATAGGATAAATGAAAGGGAGTGATTGAGAAGATGTGGGCGACGTGACAGACAAGCAAGCTTCTTGCATGTTGATGAGAATGGCATTATCCAGGAGATGGTTGGTTTCTTTTTGTCTTGTTTAAAGGAGCAGCATCTTTGAGAAGCCTGGATTGCTTAAAGGATAGTAGTTATATAGCAGAAAAATCTCATGTCTTCCCAGCGAATCAATTCTACATTTATTTAACAAAAAAACAAACAAACAAAAAATAAAATTAAAAAAAAAAATACCAGGCAAATTAAAACAACAATTTCAAAAGAAATCCAGCATGGGACAGGAAACTTTCATAGGAGTTGTCAGCCAAACACGCAAAAAATGGATCTGTGAAAAATGGGAACCCATTGTGAAACAAGCTGATATTTCAGTGAGATTTTAACAATCCACAGCATCACAAAAATGGAAAGTCTGCCAGCACTCAAGAACTACCTGTGAGAAAGGTTCTTGCAGCCTCTGTGTTCATCTTTCATCAGAGGTGCTTGCTAACACCATCACACCATTCTGCTTTTATAGTCTGTGCTTTATACACATGCATTATTCCCAGGCATTTACTGCAGCCCTGCAATTTGGGAAGTACAGAACATGGAGATCCATGGAAGGAAAAAGCGTAGATGGATTTGAAAGCAATCCTTGCTGAAGGAGCCTTAAGGCCTAGGTGTGTTTGCAACCTTGACAAAGTTACAGAAAGATGAAAGAGAAGGCGCAGGAAAACATATAATTAAAGTAGCGTGATGTTACAGTGCACTTATAAACTCAGAGTGAATACAGAGAGTTTTATCACAAGAGGTGCAGCTCTGCTGTCACCAGCTTTCCCATACAGAGGTCATTCAGGCACAGAAAGGCCAAAAAGAGACATCAAAACTGCTTCTAAACAAAGGCACAAGTCAAAGAGGAGCCTCATCGAAGGTAGTTTGGAAAGAGCAACAATAATGAACAATTTGTTTATGAAACAGAATACTCTGGAAGGAGTTTAAGGAAGGCAGTCCAGGTCAAAGCTCTTGTGATGGGAAAGAACTTTTAAATTGTTCCAGGTTTAAGGGCACCCAGTGTTCCTTCTGACTGAAGAATCAGTTCCAGCTGGAAATGGGCCAGTTGAGGATCTATGAAGAGATACCAACTGAAATTCCAAGGGAGGATAGGAACTGGTAGATATGATTAGACTCCTCATGCATTTTATCTATGATCTTGATAGTGAGAACAACCCAAACCAGATAACTCTGATGTAGATAGAAGCAGCCATCCCACTGGCATTTAGGGGCAATTCCTTGATTCAGGGTTCTAGTGTGAATTGTAGTAACTATCAGTGTGAGAGAACAGCATGGAATCAGGGTGATGTTCACAAAGCCATGGTGTTAAACACAGTTCCTGCTGTTACCAGGGTGAGGATCTGCTCTGTAGCACAGTGGAAGGAACCCAGTCCACATCACAAGCTGTCCTATACTCCACTGGGACTACTGGGACTTAATTCTCTCCTAAGCCAGGAGCAGCAGTGTGGCAGCACAGGGCCCATGAAGAGGGAAAGTGAAAATATTGTTGATCCAGCAGTGAGACAAGCTGCAGCTCTCTGTGCAGAAAAGACTGCACCTCACACTCCTGCAGTCAGCCAGGCCAGTCCCCCACTGGCATCTCATAAATCTGTGCCAACTTCATTTATGCCTTCCAAACCCATCATGTGGGGGTCCTGCACAGATATCCACAGCTGTGTTAAACTTCTGCATGAGTTAGAGGAGGTGCCACAGCCCAGGAAAACACCCAACCTCTCACCAAAACCTTCACCCCACTGTCACAGAGGCTGGTGGAAGTGAACTGCTTTCACCAGCTTTTAGCCTTCCCAGTGTCAGTGTCTGACCCAAAATGACACTCTGGATAGTTCTCTATCCTACCACAGATGTTTCACAAATATTTGTCATGGCCTCAGTTTCCCCTCTCTGAAATTACATCTTTGAGACATTCAGGAGTTAACAGTTTTCTCATTGCCGTTGGGAACAGTATGTTTTCTGTGTTCCTTACAGGAGCACATGAAGGTGATTTCATGGCATCTTCTACTTACCATGGTGCTCACACAGGACAAAATGATATCTGCAAGAAATAAAAAAACTGAGCAAAGGAGTGGAGGGAAAGCTGAGACCATGGTGTGGTGGTCCAGCCTGCTGGAGCCACAACAGAGAACAGCAGGGCCAGGAACCAGAACCTCAGCCTTCCCAGGGCCAAGCCATCCTTTCAGCACAGATCTCTGCCAGGAGACTTTGTGTCTGTACCAAGGACCTCATTCATGCCCTAAATTAAGCAGGAGATTTCCTGTGTTTGCAGAGATACCAACAGCATCTTTCAGCTGGGTGGGGTCTCAGGTATTCTCTTGTCTCAGGTGACATCCAGAAACATCAGGGATGAGAGTGATCCTGCTGCTGAGTGGCCTCAGCTGTCATCAGTGATGTGATGACTATTCCTTGTGTGAGCAGGTTACAGCTAAGGAAAGACGAGGTGTGAGGGCTGTGTTTATTTCACTGTATTTTAATGAAGAAACTGGAGCTGCTGTCAGCATTACCCGTGGGTGCATCAGCCACAAATCAACACTTAAATAAATGAACTAAATGACGTGATGTCAACTCCATATTCACAGCAAAGTACTTGGTTAGAGCACAGACTGAGCACTTTGTTCTGCCTATCCCCAAAATAACCCTTCGGGTAAAAGCCTGAACTAATTAACGAGTAGGCGTCCTGTTCTGAAAGGCAAAGAACTCAGGGGACACAAATGTTAACACTGAGTATCACCAAAACTAATCAACACTAGAAATGTCTACAGACATCTAAATCTGGGGGTTCTCATCCTGGCCTCACACCAGCCAGAGCTGCAAACAGCAGAGAAATCTCAGTTGCTCCCCTGGGGTGCTCAGTCCCCCTGTGCCCCAGGGGGATATTGATGGGAACCATCAGAGGGACAGCTTGGCTGGAGCCAGCCCCAGCGATGGGGCAGGGGGAGGAGGGAGGCAGGTGACTCAGGAGTCCTCCCAGCTCTCAGAAGTGAGACTTGGTGCCAGCCCAGGTGAGTCAGGCCCTAACGCAGGTGCCTGTGACAGAGGCTGCCAGCCCTTCCCATCCCTGAGCCCTTTCCTGGGGTGCTGCTCTGAAACAGTCCCTCAAGCAATGCTGAGCTGCCTCAGTTGCTGTACCAAGAGCAGCACTTTGTCCCCAGCACCAGGGGGGATTTCTGTGCCACTTTGGTGCTCTGGTTGCTGAGGAGAGGCCCTGCCATTTGTCTGGGAGGGCAATTCCCTCCAGACCTTTCCCATATCCCACCCATGCATTGCCTCCTCGACATGCAGGGGAGGTACAGCACTTCTTACTGCTCTTCTGGCCTTTATATTTCTATATGAAGCCATATGCTGCTGCACTGGCAGATTTCTGCTTTGTGGTAGCAAACTTTGTCTAAAAATAATACTAATTTGTCCTCTTTGGCCCTCACTTTAACCACTCAAATGTTCCACTTTAAGGAGGTGGCAGCTGCTTTGATCTGCTCCAGTGAAGGTGGATAGAAAGTTTGAAGCTTGCTGGAAGGCAGCTGTTTTTCTACCGTGGCCTTCTGGGAAGATCTTGTGGGTCAGGGAAGGATTAAAGCATAGGTGACACCTCTCAGGACCTTAATTAGTAGAGGGGAACACCTTGATTGCTGTATTCTGTGACTGTCTCAGTCAGTTAATACCACCTCTGAGGCCCACACTGTGTCTGCACACTCATCAGAGTGTGCTCAGCTCTCCTGGGTGCAGGGAAAACTGAGTGGGAGTGATGAAGAGCTGAAAAATACAGGAGCCTTCAACTGCATCTACATTTTGGAGGGAAATGAATTTACACAGTCTCTGTCCAAGGAAGATTCCCTTCATGTAGGAGCTCCACAGAGCTTGGGTGCTGCTCTGCTGACTGTAATTAAGTCTCCTTGGCTAAATGGTTTTGTTCAGTTTATATGTGATACTTTCCTGGAAGGCTATTAAATGCATGCTGTTTTCCTAAGATAGAGGCTTTTGAAGCTATTCCAGACTTTCATATAAAGATTCTTTTAGTCAGTTCAGTAAATAGGAGGATGAATGCTTTTCTGTGAGTGCCATATGAGGCCATCAGAGGCAGATGCAGAGTTCTCAGCACAGCTGGTTTTGTATTTGGGGACTGGGCTGGTTCCCCTGAAAGAGATTCTGCAGAAGTCCAATGGATTTCACTAGAGACTTGTGCAAAGCTGTCCTGGTATCACAAACCCCTGGTGCAGTCAATGAGGGACTTTCCACCAGTCCTATGACACGAGAAATGCTATTTTGAGATATCCCCTCTTCCTCTTACCCAAGCTGTCTTTATGTTTTGAGGGCTCTCTGTTCAGAGCAGGTCAGAGCCCTTTTTCCCCATCAGACACAATGTTCACCTGTGCAAACCCACAGGGAGATGAAGACTCCTCTGGAGCCCTGTGGCATGAAGGAGACCTCAGGGCATCCAGGATGGGTAGGATGCTCTCCCCACAGGTGTCCTCTGTTGAAGTCTTCCTCAGATCTTGCCTCACTTTCAGCTTTGCAGCTTGGGCAAGCATCAGCCTTCACCTCAGCAGTGCCAAGGTCAAGACAGAGAGCAAATGGATCAGGCTGCTGCAGTTGCTCTTCTGCTGAATCTTTAATCTCTGAAATTAGTAACTAAATTAGCCAAGGAAAGAGCTGCACTAGTCAGTTACTGCAAGAAAACCATCCAGGTTCACTTATTTCTTAGGAAGGAACTTCAAGCTCTCTTGCATGTTTCAGAGCAGATTTCAGAGGAACTTACACAGCTCATTTGATTCCTCTATACAGCAAAATCATTGTAAGTTTAAATCATGACATGCTGGCTACAAACAGTGATGGGTTCTGGGGTCTGAGAAGGAATCTGAAATTGGATCCTGGCTCTGAAGTACGCATGTGACCAATCTCCAGGCATCCCTAAATTCTGATGTGGGAAGAGCTGGTTCTGAATGCTACACATAGTCCCCAGCCTTATTAAGGTGCAAACTGATTTTACTTTTTTTTTTGTCTGAATCCCACCTCATACATAGCCCATATACCCCTCACTTAGGGATGCTTTAAAACAGGGATCAAGTTCTCCTCTGTCGCAGACCACTGAGGAGGGATTCAAAAACTCAGGAGGAGCCTATTAAACGTTTTAGGGCAGGTTGCCAGTTCTTTTGCCAGCACACAGACTACTACAAATTCTTACACGCACATACATAGTTGAGACTCGCCCTGCGCAGTGACACCAACCGCATTTAATTCCCCTGCATACCATCCCTCCTTGCCAGCCTCCTCTCTGATGCTTTTTTCCTTGTTCTCCACAAACACAATTCTAAATTCAGTCCCTGAGTTTCCATTAAGGATGAGCAAAACAGAGCTTGAAACTCTGAGGCTGTTTTAACCCATTTGCTCCTGGATCAAAGAGTTTCCCGGTTTTGTTCCGACAACTCAGGAAACTTTCTCCTACTGAAACCATGTAGAAAAAAAAAATAAAAAAATAAAGAGGACTAAAAAGAAATTAGTTTTACTAAGGTGGAGCAGTTTTCTTTCTCTGGTGTGGTTTTACTTGCAGAAATGTGAGTTAAAGGAATGGTGGTGAATGCAATCTCAGGACTGATTTGAGTTTTCTATGAATATTCCTTTGTGGAGCACACTCCAGTGAATTCTGGTCTGGACTTGTGTCTGGGAGTTCAAGGTCACGTTAAAGAGGCTGACAGTGCAGCTCAGATCCTGCAGCACCTGCTCATGCCTTCGCTCTGATCCTTTTTCAGCCAAACAAAAATTACATTAATAACTATAAAAAACCAAGCTCCTAACATACCACAAGCTTTCAGTTTGATTTTTTGTTTTTTTGGTTTTATGAGGAAAGAAACACTAGCTGGGGCACAGGGTAGGTGTATCATTCAGCACTGATGGAGTTAATCGTGATCCCTTTTCCTATGTCCATCCACCACTGGGTGAGTGTAGCTGCATTGTCCATGATCACAGCACTGTGTTAAATGTGCTGCTCTTCCTGGAGCCATAATGTGAAATACCCAGGGCTGTACTAACAAAGACCTTACCCTTCGTTTTGTGTGTGAAAACATGGAGCTTTTCCATGAGCAGTTCCTGGCCCCTCATGGCATCATGGAGCAGCCTGGGCTTTTACAGTTCACTGAAAGCTGCCTCAGCAGGTCCACCAGAAATATCTGTTTTCAAGGATTTAAAATTTTGCTGAAAAAAAACGAATATTCAATGGGCTGAAACCTGGCACTTGAAGGCTCATCTGAGGAGACATTTTCTCATACTGCTCCAGATTCTGTCATCTTCACAGGGAGAATTTCTATTTCTTTGCAGCTGAGACTGGTAAGAGTCACCAAAAGAAAGAGTGAAAAAAATCTGAGTATTAACTTCAGATCAGGCATGTTTTAAATTGAGCAATGAGCACCTTGCGTATACAGTCACGAAATACTTATTTCCCCAACAGGGTATTAGTTATTGATAAATCCATGATGTGATGTAGCAACAACTTCCAATGTTCTGTAAGATAAGAGTTATCATTTAATCAGCCAGGAGAACGAGATGAAATGGATACTAAATAATAAGCATTATTCTTGTGGGGGTGCCAGCTCCAACCCAGCAATTTTAAATTGAAGCTTGCTGATGGTTTTCATCACTCTGATCTGCTCTGGGCTCTGTGCTCTGGCTCACTATTGCCTGTCACCTGTGTAATCATGGGCTTCCTGCTCTCTGGAGAGGCAGAGAGAGGCTTTCAGTCACAGTCACACTCTGCACAAGCCTGGCCTCTCCCTCCCCATGCTGGCTCCCTGTGTGGTTTTGCTCCTGCTCCTTCAGCCTCTGCTCCCACCAGTGCTGCCTCTCATCCTCCCAGCTCTTTGGAGAACGAACACAGGCATTTCAGGTGGATGTGTAGCATTGACTGACAAATGGAGGATTTCATGACATTATTTGATCTTTTGGTGCAATTAAAGAAATATTGCATCAACATGATCCATTTTAATATTTTTTGCCCAGTCGATCAATTAAATTATTTTATTCAAAGTATTGCATGTTTTGTAAGGAATTTACTTCTGTCTCATGGCAACAAATTTTCTTAAACATCTGCTTGTCTGCCCAAGTTTTGGGTTGCTGAAATGACCTTAATGCATGTGTTTCACTGAGCCTCCAAAAGTGCTGGCTGGCAAAATGTGAGATACCTGGTCTCAGACCAACATAAGGTACATGGAAAACAGAACATTTTGCTGCACAAATGCAGAAGATGTAGAGCATTACAGGTTTACACCTGTGCAATTACTTTGATGTAGTCATGCTGGAGCAAGGAGAGAAAAAACCCAATGTAGATGAAGCTTTCAGCTGACAGAGAAAATAAAAACACAGCTTGTGGTTGTGTGAACTGATCTGTGATAAAAATGTTTGCATAAAATTACATGCAAATGACTGGGAAGTACAAACATACCCACAAGAAAGTCTGTTCCACTCAGGACCAGAAGCAGAAATGATGGAAATATAGGAAGTAAACTTGACCTAAAGGAAGTTACAGGGTGAGGGTGAGAGCTTCTTTCAGCCAAAATCAGTGATAAAGCACTCAGTTGCCTTGCTGGGCAGGGGATCACCCCTTGGTTTGGCAAGTGAAGAGTTCCTATCTAGCTCAGAAAAGATTAGGTAGGCACCCAAATTTTTTTCGTGGAACTTAAACATATTTGAAACCTGTAGAAGTGCATGTCATGGTGAGTAATTTTTGGGACCTCATCTACCTATTTGGAGGTGGAGGTTGGGATGGGCATTCAAGAGACAGCAGAGGAGGCAATCCCAGTCATGTGTCCCGTTCTCTTTGTCAAGTCATGATTGCTCTGGGTCTCAGAAATCATAATTCCCTTGGGGAATGAGGACAGCCCAGCCAACATGACCATAAACTCCAGGTCAGTGCTCATCTGCTGAAGAGTTGCTCATGTTGCCTATGTTGAGGTCTCTTGACTATTTCTTGAAGGAGTTTCCCTCATCTTTTTTCTGCAGGTGGCTTCCCCTGTGGCATAAAGGTGGATCTTGGCTGCTTGTGTGCTCAGCTGTCTGACTGAGCCACCAGAATGTAACCAGGGCTTTCCTGAGACAGTAAAATACATGGGCATGCATCTTTTTTAGGGGTCTAATTGGACAAAGATATGCATACAAATAGGTAAGTGTGTAAATTAAAAAAAAAAAAAAAAATTGGGTTTCACCCTCACTTTAACCAAAGATAGGAAAAGTAATAATTATAACTTAAATAACATTGATGCAAAATGACAGCAGTATTTTGCTTATCTGATCTTACTGTTCCTTTGATGGTCTGGTTGCACAATGATTACAGCTAACTCTGCAGAGGCTGAGAGATAGCACAACATTGCCCATGGAAGTTATCATCTCGCTGCTTCTCATCACAACCACACTGTCATTAATTACCCAAGCTTGAGTTTAACCAGGAATACTTCTCTTTAATATATATTTCCGGTTCCCATATATTTCAGGGAAAAGCATTGACTTTATTGGCAAGAGGGACAAACAAAAACAAACTCTCCAGAGATGTTAAGCACATATAAAAATCCAGATGTTTCCAGCATCAGGGTTAGGGGTTTTATTATTTTCCTTTCTTTTGGTCTCTGTTTTCCTGCCAGGCCCACAGGAAAGCAGACACAGAATGAAGCCGCTCTCCAATGGTAGCTTTGAGGTGCAAACTCTACAAACAAGAAAAAACAAACAGAGTCAAAACCAAGAGTTTTCCTCCTTTGTCATTTGTTCGGCTGCTGCTGAGACCCAGGCTCGTACCTGGGGTAAGAATTTTTCCTGTTTCTTCCAAGGCCTCACTTATGTGACCTGGGGACTTCTAAGGCTGGGGAAGAGGGGGCACAAGGGGCTGTCTCATCTCACAGATCCTTCCTGGAGACGTCCAAGTGCTGGCTGCCCATTGATCCAGGCAGTGTGTGGGGGGCAGATAAAGCTGTGTTTGTTGTACATCTCACACTGCCCAGGGCATCCTTATCTCCCCTGCAAATCGGGGGCAGCATGACTCGTGTGGCTTCTTGGGGAGGCTGGGGAGGGGAAAGACCTTGTGCTCAGGACTAAAGAATTTCCCTTATTATCTGATTAATCTTTAGGACTTCCCTGCCTTCCTTCCCCTCTTCTTACAATCGTGCTGTGTGTAGGCCTGGAGGACTCCTGGGAGTTTGAAGGACACGCTGATTTATTCTTTGTTCATGACTGCATTAATGAAGGGCAGTAGTCTTTCCAACCCGGTGGGTTCTCCAGACTTGATAAAACTTGCATAAAAACACTGGGAGGATTCATTGCTACTACTCCTCTGCTTTATTAAATAGCTGCTGCATTAGGCACTCTGCAAAGCATTAGTGCAATTAGTGATCCACATTTATATAAATTTGATAGTGACCTGTGATAAGAGAATGATACCACAGCATCTTGCTGATGCCACTTTTCTTCTCGGAGTGTTATTTCCCAATATCTTACTCCATCCTGACCCAGCAGTAATGAAGTCAATGAAAACTTTTCTTTTGATGTGAGAGGGAGCAGCAAAAAACCTCACCCTTAAATTCCTCACACAAACCTGACTCTCATTAAAGTTACTGGAAAAAATAGATGTGTCCAGCTTGTATACGGAAATTATGCTGATTGTCCCTTCTGGCTGTAACAAAAAATAACCCCAACCAAACCCAAAAAACAACAAGCAAAATAATTTAGGAAAGAGAGCCTACAAAGACTATTTTTCCAGTGTATTAAATAAGTACCGTATATTCCATGGTTGTGCTTACTGCTCAGTAGGGGAACTCATTTTCAATGGAGGATAGCAAAGTTAATCCTGTTCTGTTTTCTTTTGCTTACTAAAAGAGCTTGAAAGACAAGCATTTGTTAATTGTATGTACAGAAAATGCACATGCAGAGCTCAGTTTAATCCCCAAAGTTACAAAGATTCCAGGAAAACCAGTTAAAATTAGAGGAAGGGAGAGCAAAGAGGAAATTCCTTCCTTCTTTTTTTCCTTTTTTTATCAAATATTTTTCAGATTGTGGTGGAAAAAAATGAACACAGAAAAATACCCCCCAGTTCCACTCTGTAAATTTGGGAATTACTGTCAATTCAACATATCCCATTTCATCGAGCTCTGGCAAGAAACTTACTGATGGGGAAAATATCTTTATTACACTTAGGAAATCGCTTGCTTTGCCACCATGAGTTGTGCTAACAGCAGCTCCCAAAACACTGTTAGGATCTAACTTTTCAGCCAAGTTTCTTCTGGAAGTGCTAAAACAGGTTCTCTCTAGACACAGGAGTGCTGTCTGGCCATGGGACTTCCCAGAGACAGAGAGAGCTCATGTTGTGTGACAAAATGCACAATTCTGCCCAGCAGATATAAAAGGCATTGTCAAAGCCCATGGTTTTCTCTCTGAGCAGTCACTGGATGCTGGAGCAGCCCTCACTGCACTTCTGTTTCCTTTCTGTCCAAGCACAGCAAGTCACACACCACCAGCAAAAGTGATGTTTGCAAGACTGGGTGTTCCAACGCAGGGCTCCAACGCAGCTGAGGAAAGTCACTCTCCAAATACCTGAGTCACCCCCTGCTCACCAGCAGTGCTGCTGCCTGCTCTGCCCCTCAGAGAACCAAATCCCTTCCTGGGCTGTTGCAAGCATGAGAGTAGCTGGAATTCTTAGTCACCTCTCCCTTAAAGTCCTGCTCTGGCGTCATCGATGAAAGACTTGATCTTTTGCCGTTTTTACAACAGGAACCCTTCTCTCATCGCTTCCCAGCGTGCCACAGCAGGACAGAGCTATGACCCATCCTCTCCAATTCGCTGTTCTGGGGCACAGAGGGCTCTTTCAGAGCCACAGTCCCATTTGGGATTTATTTCCTAAGACTCCATCCAGCAGCCATCTGTTGTGCTTTCTTTGTTGACCCATAGTGGGGCACAGGAAATCTCACTTCTCCCAGCCAGGGTACACAGTGACCAGTAGCTACCTCTTCCCCAATTTTTTTTTGTTACTTGTCTCTGTGGTTACAGTAGCTAAGCCCCACTTGAGTCCCTGGCAAGTCCCTGGGCCTCCTTGACAGAGAATTGCCTCACAGATTGTCCGTAAGAGCAAGGGTGGGCAGCCTCCAGCACAGCACCTATCTCTGCATTGGCTTCTCCCTTTGCAGAGGTGTTTCTGAAATATCAACCAAATGCCCGAGTTGCTCCTTGTGTTTTTAAGAGGAACTGGTGTGTTTACACACAGTTCCAGGGATGCTGACAGGCACTGCTTCATCTCCAGAGTCAGTCTGTCCCTTCCAAGGATGGTTGGTAATGGTTATTAAGGAATCAACCATCAAAAGGTTGGTGTCTCTATCTGGGATGAAAGCAGTGTGGATTAGACTGAAAAGATTTGATGTGCTGGTGAGCTCTGACATTCCTGGGGAACAGGGACCAATGGTATCTTGCTGAAGATTTTCCTTTGGGGCTTGGGAATTCTGCTATTTTCTCCTCTCAGACTGTAGCCCCTAGAATTCCTCTATTCTCATAGCAGAAGAGCTAAAGCAGTGGGGAACCCAAGACTGGTCCTGCTCCCTACAGGAATGAGGATCCAGATCCTGCAGAGGCTGAGAGACAAGACAATACTGCTTGTAATGATTATGGTGCTGCTTGTCCTCAGCACACCCACACTGTTGTCAGTAAGACAGCAGGAAGAAAAATGGCCCCAGGTTGCCTGAGTCCCTTCCTCCCAACCACTTTTAGTTCTTAAGCATGTAATTAAATTCAGTCCTTAAAGATGGGTGATTTCTACATATTCCCCCTAAACATGCACAAGAAACAGCATCCAAAGGAAGAGCTGAACCTCAGTCTATTTCAGCATTTCTCGCCACAGTCAAACTCAAGAGAACAGCCCAGGAGACTGATCTCCATCTCTGCAGTGAGCCTGGGGGTGGATGTGTTTTCACTAAGCAATCCAAGCCTTCACAGATCTACAGACCCCTTTACACTTCCCCTTGATTTTGATATTTTTTTCCCAATTCATCAAAGCTTTTCCCTCAGTTCAGAGACGAGGGAGCAAAGAAGAAAAACCCAGCCCCCCTGTGATTTTTCAGGACCTGATGGGGTTCCCCCAGGGTCCAGTTCCTAGGTTCTTCTCCTTATCAAGAGGTTTTGCCCACCCTGCAGCTGATTAAGGCTTGGCTTGTCCAGGGAGGCAGCAGCCGTGGTTAGCTGGAAATAAGAAAGGGAATAATTCCTCCTACACACTCAGAGACCACACTCTGACCTGGTGAGTAAAAGACAATTTATGGGCACTTGGGAGAGCAGCATGGAGACCACCTTATCCTGAGGCAGGATCAGAGCCACACTGTGGGTGGGAGCTGGAAGAAAAGTCAGAGGGGAGTGGGAGAAGAACACAGCAGGAAGAATAAGAGAGGGTGAAAGGTTCATAAAATCATTTTAAAAGATCCCTCTTACTCCCTCCTTGCTGACTATTGGCACTGCAGACAGGACACAGGCGCTTGGCTAGGCTCAGTCTCTGGGACACACACAACAGGGACCTACCCCGTGCACTGCAACCCTGCAGTCCTCCCACCCACTAAACCTCTCCAGGGCCCTCTCTGGGTTCATTTCAGCTTGGAAACCCACCACACCTCTGATGTCATCCCCCACTGGGGCTTGAATTCATTTCAAGTTGCCTGGCCCAGCACAAGGAACATTATTTTTATGTGTATGAGGTATATCTATGGTTCGTAAAGCACCGCACAGGGCTGAGGTGGCTGGAGACTGAGTGATAAACTCAGGCCAAGCATTTGTACAATTGGTTCCGAAAAGGGGTTTTTATTGATTGAATACATCATTTTTTCCCATTATACTGCTGGGGCTACTTATGTCAATTCTGCTGCGTAGACAGAGGCTCCACATATTGCACAGAACTCAGGCACAGAGGCCAGGAGGAAAATTAAGAACCAAACCAATTAATACATCCAGTCTTGTGTTTATTAGATGCCTTTTGAAATGACTGCTTGTTGCCTTTAAAAAAAGTCTTGACGCTCACTCACTGAAATTCTGTGAAACCCTCAGAGTCTAGGAGTGAATTATTAGGTTTTTTTGCATGAAAACTCTGTAAAACATTTGCTTCATGGCAATTGATGAAGCATTTCAGCATGTCTATTTTATCATTACATAGAAAGACTCCAAGAACATTTTACTGCCCACTAGAGCCTTTGTCCATAAGAAGTGTTTTGTTCCAGCAATGATAAAGACCTCCTGTATAGCTCTTGTCTAGGACTGTGCTTTGAACTTTAAAATTAACCAGTGCTGGTAAACAGGAAACACCAGATTACAGTTTAGCTCACATTAAATTGTCCTCTTGGCTTTTTTTTGTTGTTGTTTTTATGTTTTAAGCAGAGACAAATGAAATGTTGCATCAAAGCTGAGGCCCCAGATTGTTTATTTATTGGGGGTATTTTGCACTTTGCATTGCAAGCTGCTGCAACTGAAAGAAACATGGGTTGGCACAAAAAGGGGAGGAGGAGTGAGAGCTATAATGGAAGAAATGTTACCCAATAATTAAAATTCAGTGGTACTGTAAATCCTAATGGAAACAACAATGTGTCTTTGTGTACAATTAACTCTGGGCTCCAGTTCATGATAAAAATTCTAGCTTGTAAAAAGCCTTGACCTCAATACCAAGAGCTCAACAGAGGTTCACAAATCTGGCTTAAAAAAAATAAAAAAAAAAACTTTCACAGAGGGGGAACAAATAATAGCTGGACTTGGTCCCCTAAATATGCTCCAATTATTCAGGGTGGTTGAAGATAAGATACAGGAGAAGTACCAAGGGAAAAATAGTCCAAGAGCTCACAAAAAACTACAAAGTGCTGCTTGATGTCTAGAATGAGAATTCACCCTCCCCCCACTTCTTACCCCAATCCTACATTCTGCAGGACACCCTGTGCGTTAAAGTCCTAGAAAATCTTTATTATTATTAGTTTAATACTTTTTTAAATGTTAACAAAGCAGACAAAACGAGTTGTTCATTACAGTGAGTGACTGACAGGGAAACATGAAGGACTATTCATTAAATAATTACTACTTTTAGGCAGAAAAAGTTACTGTGCTTAAAAGAGGAAAAAACAGTGCCAAAATCAAATTGTCTATTTTTTTTTTTTTTTTTTTTTTTGTGGGTGTGTGTGGAGGGAGTAATGTCTCATGGAAAAGACAGTTCTACAAATGTCAATCAGTTTGACAAGCAATTATCAGCCTCAAGGAGAGGACGCAGGCTGTGGGTAGAGCCCCCCAGAGCAGAGTAGCTCAGGTACTGTGCCAGGGGATGCTGGGCAGAGGGGGCTAGTCCAGAAGAGCAGATCTACATTTTACCTGCAACCCTGCAAAAATTGAATCAAACCTCATAACACTTCCTAATCAACCATAGTTGCTTTTGTAGAGGACATTTTTTGGTTGTTTCCCATCACTTCTAAAAATGGAAGGACTACACAGAGCTTTATGAAAAGAAAATTAATTTAAAAAGGTGTATTGGAAATATTTTTTGTCAGAACTTAGACAGACTAGATTCATACTTGGGCTTAGGATGCTTCTCTGCAGCAGTGAACCCAGCAGCTGTAGCAGATGCTTCCTCCAAAGAAGGTGAGAAACAGGATTGTCAAAAACATTTAAGTGTCTGAAACCCTCAGATTCAAATGCAATTGTAGAATCCTAGAATCATTTATCTCGGAAAAGACCTCTAAGATTATTGAGTCCAATAGTTAACCCAGCACTGCCAAGCCCACCACTAAGACTTGGCCCCAAGTGTCACATCTGCTTTTTGAACACTTTTTACTCCTGAATCCACTAAGATTGTCCCCACATAGGCATCTGCTTTTTTTGCCATTTTTTAAAATAGTGCAAGAATCAATTTTTAACACCTGGGAGATAAAATATCAGAAATGCTTCCTTCACATCCTTATGCTGGAAAATAGAGAAAGGCTCTCCACCTCCCTGGCACCATTCATCAGTAACAAAGTACTCAAAAAAGGGAGCTGTGACTTGTTTCTGAGAGTAACTTACAGCCCCTTTCAAGGAGAGCTGTGGGTGCTCAGATGTTTGATTGCAAGGCTATTCAGGAGGTGCTTAAAATACAGATAAAGCAGAGAGATGTGATCTCTATGCTTGTGGAGAGCTATAAAAAGAAAGGATTCTGCACTTCAACCACTATCTCTTGATCCTTAACCAGAGGTAGGTTTGGGAATGAGCTTGCTTGTGTACACTGCAGCATGTTAGCTCTTGGCATCAGGTTGGTTACAGAAGGAATAGAGCAGCAATAGCTGCTTGTGGTAGAAGGGAAAGAAAGCTTAAAATGAGTGCAAGTGTGGGAAAATAGCACTTTCATGGAAATAATCTTTACAGTGAAAAACTCCATCTGCTCTGGCCCTGTGCATTTGAACTTATTTTATGTTGTACTGGGGCATGCAGATTCCCTGGGAAATTGCTTAAAAACAGAAGCCCCAGGCTTTTGTGTGTCTATACAAATTCTTGGCATGTCACTTAACTCCATTCTCACCTCAGCCATGAAACCCCACTGCAGTTGGTGGGATTCCTCAGGAGAATCATTTCCAAGGAGAAATGGCACTGGCACTTGGTCCATTTTAGGCAGAACGAGAACATGTGCACTCACGTCCCAGACGGCTGAGCATGCTGAGAGCTGGTGACAACAGTGACAACCAATGCCATAAGTCTTGCTGATCCCAGTGGGGCAACAGCAAGTCCTTAATCCCCGTGTTGTTTCCAAGCTTCCTGTTTTGAAATTGCCATAATTAAATTCTAAAGACTGAGAAAGCACCAAAGGGGTTGCCAAGTTTGTGTCAAGCTTTATCAGCTGATCTCATCATAATCCGGTAAATAGCATATCATGAACATCAAATCTAATTAAATCCTCTTGAGATACGGGTTAAAAAACAGACACAAACAAGAATCAAACATTTAAAACCTGCTGCTGTACAATCAGAATTAATCCACAGGGAGAAGTGAATTTCCTTGAAATCTGGACAAATAAGCCTTCGATGTTTTCCTTTCCCCAGTGGCTCACGGTCTCTCTGGCACACACAGTCAAAAGGAAAATGCAGTTACTGGGGTTTTATTTTCAACGTGGGTCACATTAAATGCACCTCAAAAGTCTGACTTCTGAAGTAGAATACATGATGGGGCAGAGGAGATCTATATTATATATATATATATACACATATATATATACACACATATATATATTTATCTCCAGCATTCTCAGCAGTACTTTTGATGCTGTCCATATGTAAAAGAATGCTCTCTAGCCATAGGAAGCAGCATGAAAACAGCTCTGCTGTGGGCTCAAAAAGGCAGCAGCAGTGTTGTTCTTAAGTCAGTCTCTTGATCATTACATGATCTGCCAGGCACCTTTCGAAACACCTCTAATGCACCATAGGTGTCTGTGTGTGTGCACAAGCCCTCAGGGCTACACCTATGCTGCTAGTAAATTAAACAGTGGCAGATAATATTCCCAGGCATTGGAATTTGATAGTCTACATTGTTAAATTCCTAGAACCTGCCCTGGCACATTTTTGACCTGAATCAATTAGCATTCTCCCACACATGTCCCAGGAATTTAGGAGGTAGCACAGCCAGGGACCATTCCCAAGAGATGCCGTGACTTCAGTCATCGTGTGTGGTGACAAGAGGAGCTTGATATTATGGACGTGGCTCATTCCAGGTCAGTGGGCCTCACTGCCAGGGAACAGCCCTAACAACTCCTAATTTCCCCTTCAGAGCTGTTGCCTCTGTGCACGTCTTAGCCTACATCTGCTCTGTGCTTAATCTGTGTACGTCATAGGAGTGCACACCACATCTGAGCAGATCACGTCAGAGCTGTTTGAAAGGGCGGCTCAGGACTTTATCTGCTGGTGACTTGATGAACCACAGCTTTCCTACACACAGGCAGGAGCTGCTCTTAAATGCAGCCTTTCCAATCAGTTCCATTAGGTTACAGCAGAGAGGAACATGGCAAAGGGGCTTCTTTGTTCCACCCTTCTTTCTTGATGTGAACTAGCACATCTCTGGTGTCTCTGATAACCAGCAAGAAGTTGACGTTTGCACCTCTTACAGTCCTTAAAAAAACTCATTCAGAAGAGCATGAATACATAGCAAGAAGTATAATTTCACACTAGGAAAAAAAAACCTTTTTCTTCAGCTCCAGGATTAAACTAAAAATCAAAGCTCAAAACAGATTTGCCTGAAGTGAACAGCCCCTCTGGTATGGATACACTTCACCTAGCTTTATATAGCTAAAATAAAACCTCACTTTCTCAAGGCTTCCTCTGCAGCCAAAGGACACCAGAAGGTACTTGGTTCATCTCAGTCCTAACTTGTGAGTCCACAAATACAAGGAGCATATAACAGCAATCAGCATCATTTCAGCCTTTCAAATCAATGTCTTTTACCTGCAAACTTGCAGTGCTTCTTGATCTGTCCACTTTTGACATTGCTTTTCGAGTATCTTAAAGCCTCACCACTTTTCTGCATTTTCACAGGAAAATAAAAAGAAAATTAACTAGTTGTGATTGTCAACAATTACAAAAGGTATTTTGCTATTAACTCAGGTCAGAGTTTCAGAGATTCAAAATGAAGTTTCTGTTCTCCTGACAAGAAACCTCAAGTTTCATAGCACTAAGGTCACCCTGAGAAAGGGAAGCAAACCCCTTGCAAAGCAACTGTTCATCATGAATGGTTCATTCCCATATCTGCAATTTCCCCTAAAGCAATGCTGACTGGCCCTACGACTTACTCACTCCACAGCTATTGCCAGGGTAGATGCTGGACTAAGGAATTCTTCTCCTGTACAGGCTTTAATACCACAGCTCTGAATGTTGTGATCATTCAAAAACTCAGAGCAAGGTGGGTGCAGATGGATGGATGGATGGATGGATGGATGGATGGATGGATGGATGGATGGATGGATGGATGGATGGATGGATGGATGG
>VZUI01037006.1:0-45735 GCA_013401135.1 Cettia cetti | reverse complement strand
AGCACAACCAAGGGTGGCTGCAGGGAGGAACAAGAAGGATGGGACCTGACAGCCTGGAGCTGGGACTGGACAATTCAACCCCAAAGTGCAAATGGACCAAAACTTATAAAAATGTAAGATCTCGTGACTGGTTAGCCATTTTGTGACCATTCTTATCTACCTTGGGTGAAGCCGTGGTCAGGCCCTGTCCTGCCCAAGGTGTACCCTAAAGGCCTATTAATAAATCCTTACTTTATTCTCTAGCTCTGTCCAGTCTCTGTTTCAGGTCAGCCTTCCCAAGGCATCAAAAACAGGGAACTGGACTTGGATCTGGTCAGAAGAATCAAGGCTGATTCTTCTTAAATCAGCATAAGATCATAGATTTGTTTTGTTTTGTGCTTGCAGCCTGATCAGATTGCTAGGTTGCCTGCAGTTGGGAATGTGTCACTGTTGAAGAGTGACAGCATTGTTTTTTGGGACTCTCCTCCACAGGGTTAGAGCACATTGCAAAATGTCTGGAGCTCAGCCTATGCTAATGTCCCTACTGCTGCTTCTGCTTCTAGGAAGCAACTGGAGACAAATTACTGGTCTTAACTTCCTAATTAAGGAAGGGCTGGAGGGAATACATCATGGCCAGTAGGAAAAAAGAAAAAAAGAAGAGGAATTTTTTTCTGGTTTATGCTTCAAATGATTCATGACTTGCAATACATCATATGCAGTCCTGGTTCAACAAGAGTCTTAGGCAAGTGTATTGCTTTAACTTGTAACCTTTTCTGAAAACTATGGGAAAATTGAGTAGGGTTTCATTTCAGAAATGAAAGACTAAGTGAGGACAGAAGTTGAGCCCCAGGGAAACTGTGTTTGTTCTACTGTTTTCAACACTTGTAAGGGATAGTTTTTTATGTTAATTTTTGTAGCTCATCCCCGTTTAGTGGGACTAATGATCGGTGTGTCCTATCACTTCAGAAACATGTCCTGTTTCACTATGACTTTAACAAGCCTGTGTGAGATCTAATGAAGTTTGTAGGGATGCAGAGCACAAAACACAACCAAACTGAAAGTAACCTACCCTTAGCTTTGGTCAACTGCATGCACACCTGAATAAATGACATGATCTAAGGGTCTATCATATATAACTAACAGCTATACAGTATTCCTCATAGAATAACACCCCTAAAACTGAAATGGATTAATGTTTTCCTTCTCCTCTGTTGTCATAATTTCTACAAAATCGATATTTTCCTGAAGAAGGCTTCCATTCAGCATCCCTACCATCCTACTTCCTCCTTAAAAATGTATCAAAAAATATTTATGGCATGCAAAAAGGCTTCCACTTCTAAGGATATGAAATGTGTTCAAGTTCTTGTAAGAAATAGACCATTACACTTGGGTTTTCATTTAAATATGATTTCTGAAAACTAATAAAAAAATTAGAAATGTTGGTGCACAGAAAAATGACAAACGAGAAAAAAATGTGTATAAAAATATCCACAGGATAGCATGGGGAACTAAATGGGGGAAAATTACTTTTGCTTTGGAGAGAGCATTATGTAGGCAAGGCAATTTTATTAACACGGTTGGATAAAATATAAAGGGTTTTCCTAATCTCAGAGACTTCAAAAGAGAATTTTTTTGAGACAATATTAATATCAAAGCCAGTTGTCACTATTATTAAAATGTTCTTTGCTCTTCATTAGTCACAAATGATCCCCTCGACTCACAAAAAGGTACTCGGTAAATTAAAAGCTTTTATGTAACACTCCAACAAAAGTTGAATGACTCCGGAGTTAAAAGGCAACTCTTGTGTCTGTCAATATTCAAAGTGGTACCCAATTTTTTTCCTTTTTTTAAAGTAGCAATTTCCTTGGGGTATTTATTCATCTATGGATCTATTAAGAGGCTGATGAGGAATGGACGATTAATGAAAAGCTTTGTCATTCCCAGCTCCCACGAGCGATCATTAAAGGCCTGGTTTTGCATTGTGGGCAGCCTGCGAGTGCCGTGGAAAATCCCTCTGGAGGATAAACAGGTCTATCCATCTCCAGCCCGGATTTATGTCTGTGTGAGGCCAGAGTGGTGATTCCTGGTGCTGGGTCATTCTCCTAATGCTCTGTGTCTAAGCACTTCAAAAGAAGTTTGTTTGCTGATGGTGTTAGCCAGGACACAGCTCCTGCCTCCAGTGCCTGCACTGTGCCACTCTTAATTCCTGTTTAATTGCATTCTCACGCTGATGAACTTAATGGGAGCTCCTCACCCGCTCACATGGTGAAAGACTGGAGGATGGGATTACGGGATTTTCTGGATGCAGACTCAGAAATACCACACAAGGTGTGGGGAAGTCACTGGAATTTGCCCACCCCTGGATTTAAGTGGTTGGGTAGAGTTTTCCCTCCACTGAGCTGTGTGTGTCTCTCTGAGGCTGAGATGTGGGGACTGAGGATTCACTGCTGATTTTCACTTTCAGATAACCCTGATGGTGGAACCATTTGTCTGTTGTGCCGTTGCCTTGTGGGAAAGCTGGTCTGGAATGGTGGAGGCAGCACTGAGAACCATATTTCCAGGATTTTATGCCTGCCCTGATACTGATTTGCCTTGTTCCTTCAGTTGTATCACTTTTCTCCTTTGTGCTTCAATTTTTCTATTTATAAAATAGGAAAAGAAACGGTGGGCTAAGGCTGAATTAATACCTTTAGACTGCAATAGAAAGGTAATATGGTAGTACAAAGTATTAATTATTATATTATCTCTCTCTTTTTAATGGATTTATATTTAATTCAGTTACAGAGAGACACTTTGTTCGCATAATAACATTTTCTACTGCCTTTGAGGCTCATAGGAGCAAGCTTGTGGGAAGGAAACTGGTAACTGTTTGAATTTAGAAATGCTGCTGGTTTCAGTGTATTTAAAATGCTGTTGAAGTCGGGACGATTTAAATGTGTGAGATTTCAAATGTCTCATTGACACACATCGCAAATTCCTTCATTGCCTGAGGGAGCTACAGCAAAAGGAAAAGTTGGAGTCTTTTAGTTTCACAGTTAAGGCAGCTTTTTTTTTTGAAGTGAGTTAATGATGGAGCATTTGCCTGTGCAGCTGTAACAGAGCAATCTGTCACTGTGAGAAGGCTCCTGGGGTGACTACCAAGACATGTTAACTAGCAGTGGTACCTCCATCCTACACGACCCGGTGTTGCAATGTATTCCAGCCAGATTCCTGAGTGAGAAATGGGAATGGATTCATGTTTGGAACAGAGGCGCAGGCCCAACCCAGCTTGTAAAAACTGAGGGTAAGGGAACTCTGCTGAGGGAAGCAAGCTGAGGGTCTGACCAATGTTCTTTTCCTGTTCTTGCCCTCAGCACTGAGAGGTGCATCTGTTGTGTTTGTCACGGGGCTGGCTCCTCTCATGGTCCCCTCACTGCACACCCTGCCACGGGACATATTGTAAGTACACTCTCATTGATCTTCACTCCTCTGATGACAGATACAAATCTGCTGCCACTGCACCTTATGCTAATGTTCAAATGAAAATTAATAGTAGGCACTGAGGCTCACCAGGTTGCACTTCACCTGCCTGTATGCATTTATTTGGGAATGTGATGCTGAAGCCAGCCTTCTGGGCCCATCTCCATGTCTCAGCTCCAGAACAGCCTGAGATTTTTCAGGTGTGTGAATTCCCCTACTTTACGACTTGTTTTCCTGGCAGAGGAACCAAGATCTCTGGGCTGGAAAAAGCAACAAAATCCTTGCCCTGGGCATAGGACAAACAAGACCATAGCTTACTCCTGTGGTTTGCTTCAAGGTCACATTTTGTGTTACAGGAGACTGGTGGAGCCTTTCAGTTATGCTGGATAGAACACAATTGACTTAGGCTCTCCCACACATGGTGATGGAATATCAAACTTGATGCACTGGACATTTGTAGCAGAAAAAAAAGTCAACCAGAGAACAGGCTTCTTACCTTGCCAGCTTCATTTGGTGTGTGATGGAATTGTCAATGGAATATGGCTGGAAGAAAGATGTCTCAGAAACATGCAGTGATATTCCATGTGAAAGTTTCTGTAAGTCAGTGACCAAATCCTCCATTTCGTTCTCCAGAGCCATGATTTCAGCTGATATCTATGTCCAAATAAAAAATAAAAAATATGAGCAAACCAAATCCAATACACCTCATATATTCCTCCAGCTCCCAGAAGATCTATCCATATATCTAATACATTTTTCCATTTTTGGAACTGAAACTCTAGAATTATAGCTGCTGATTGTGAATAATTGAAATGAGAAATCCAATGCCTGGCAACTCTTTCAGTGAAGAAATTCTTCCTGAGGTCCAACTGAACCTTTCCAGGCACAATCTGAAATTTCTAGTCCTGTTGGAAGTGTGAGGGTGTACTCTTGTCCCTGCAAAATGAAACTCGGTCTCAGGAGATTCTGTGTGGGACCACATATACTTTGTTTCTGTCAAGGTCCTCTTCAGGACTGGAAAATGATTTTATTTTCATGTTACACTGCTCTGCACCCAAAGAAATTATTTGTTCTATTATTTTTATAGAAATTAATAAAATCTCATTTTACCTAGAATTTTGCCCCACATCCTCTGCAGGTAACAACCTCAACAAATTCTTTTTTCTTTCCACCCCACTCTTAAGAGTCTGCTATAAACTTATCTGTCTCTGTCATCCAATTTCCCCAGTCCTTCCCCATGAAAGGATGATATTTCCCCATCCAGCCCTCAGATAAGCTCCTGGTGTGTTCCACCACAGAATCTCCATCCACCCTGTGTCCCCTGCCTGAGTTCCTTTGTGGCTGAACAAGAGCCAGCACGTGCCATGGCTGACCTGGTACTTTGGGCACCCTGACTGATTGATTTGCCAGCCAGCTGAGATGAAAGAACAAGGATGACTGCTGTGTTCCCTGTCTTTCCCTCTAGGGAATAATTTAAATTCCTTCTCTTCTACCACCATTTGTGGAAAATACCAACTGCCAGAGGACCTGAAGGAACTAAGACCCCTATCCAGTCTAAGATTTGACTGAAGTTGTCTCATAGGTGTGACTGACAGGCAGATCAAGCTATTTTTCTGTTTAACTAGGTTCCTAAGAAAAAGATATCAAGTTGTAGTATATTTCAGTCAAATGGACTATGAAGAGAAGATCAGGAACCTTTATCATTTTCCCTCAATTTTTTTACATCATCCTTGATCTGACATATCTAATTACACTCTCTGTGTTCTGATACAGAGCTGGTAGAGGGTATTTCTTTTTGTAAGACTGTGTATTAACGGGCCCTGAACACTGCTGGGACTTCCAGATGTCACTGTAGTAAAACTAAGCAAAGGTAACCTTATGGAAAGTCTCTGTGAGCTGTAGCACATTCCCACACTTGCAGGGAATAAAGATACTGGGGGCACATTACAAAACTACCCAGAATGTAGAACCATAGAATCTCCTGAGTTGAAAGGGACTCACAAAGATGATCAAAGCCCAGCTCCTGGCCTTGTACAGAACACCTCGAGAATTACACCTTATTCTTGCTCTCTGTCAGGCTTGGGGCTGTGACCACTTCCCTGGGGAGCCTGTTCCAGTGCCCAACCACCCTCTGGGTGAAGAACCTTTTCCTGATATCCAGCCTAACGCTCCCCTGACTCAGCCTCATGCAGTTTTCTCAAGTCATGTCACTGGTCATGAGTGAAGGGTTCAGTGCCTGCCCCTCCTCTTCCCCTCATGGGGAAGCTGCAGACAGCCATGAGGTCTGCCATCAGTCTCTTCTGGAAGGAAAGAAGAATCTAGAATGGAAAGAAAAGCAACATTGCAGAGAAACCTCTCCTGTCTCCACCTTCAGCTTTCCCAGTGCGAGTTCTCTTATCACTCTGGATCCGCACATTAGCTGGGTGTTAGGCTTTGCTTAACTAGCAAAATCATCCCTGCTTTTGAGAGAGCAGAGCCACTTAGTGCCTGTTCACACACTGCTTGGTTCAGGCTATCTTGTGTTCTAATGAACATATCACAGCAATAGCTCAGAGCTCCCCATTTTTCCAAAAAGCATATGTTAAACAATGTAAGCAAAAAGAAACCGTAGCAGGCTTCACTTGTCCTAACAGTCCATCTGTTTCCCACTCCCCACTGAGCACGTCTCTTTTCCTGGTTCCCTTTCAGGTGCACTCTTACCTTATGTAACGTGCTTTTTATTGGAGATTCATGCTGTGACCCTGTCAGAATTGCTACAGCAGGGGTGACCTCGGTAATGACTGTCCACAGCCTGCCAAGCTAAGTTGGTCAGTGTTAGCTGATTAAACTTTTAACAACATCCCCTGTGCGATAAAGGGCAAAATGACAACTTTGCCCATCGTCAAGGTGTCTGTATAATAAACTAATTAGTAAACCACACAGTCTGTGGAGCTTTTAATGAGTGCTATCGTCTGGCCTCTGTAATAAAAACCCAGTCTGCCCCCTTTTGGGATTCAATTAAGGCACAGACTGTCATATGCTTGGCCTGGCTGATCAATGAATCCATTCCGACCTTTGTCGGAGCTGTTTGCAAGGTCACTGGCAGCAGTGAGGGAAGCCAGCCTGGTGCTGGGGAGACAAACCCAACAGCACCCGACAGGCACCAGGATCAGCTGCTAATGTCCTCCAGGTCCTTTGACATCAGCAGAAGTTTCTCTCACACAAAGGTGAGCTGAAAGAGAAAGTGGCACTATGCATAGGTGTAAAATTTAAATGTATGGATGCTCTTCTCAACAGAAAGGTTTCCCTGTTATTTAAAAAGTTCATTAATTCCTCCACATCTGCATATACCTGGACACCTGTGGGGTTTTTAAGCACCAAAATATGCTGTCAAATGTTTGCTCTCTGAGCTGCCTTTATTGCTGTGATTCAGATGCACAAACAAAACAAACACAACAGAGTAGCCCTAGATTGTACAAAACAGCCCCCTTTTCAGGTCCTTGCATGCAAATAATACTTACCACTATACAATTCCAGAAGGGGTTTATAACACTGAAATAATTTTTTATGGTACTCCATTGAAATTTTACAGACAGGAAAATTTCTTGAAAAAAAAATTTTTTTAGGCAGGCAATGACCCAATGAGGTACCCAGGGGCTGTGGGGAAAGCATCTTTAAGAGTAAAGATTTCAGGTTTCAGTCCTTTCACCCGTGACTTTCACCCTCAGAAGGATAAACAGGAATCAGGGGGCTGGTAGAGGGAAGTCAGGACCTTTAGTGTCATTATCATCTGTCCTGAGCAGCATACCTGAGCTCCAGGCCAGCTCTGTCCACAGCCACACTGCCACCACTGCAGAGCCAACCAAGGTGCTCTTGGTTTTTATTACTGCTGTAGCAGCAGCCTGGAACCTCCAGACCTCCCAAAAATCACTTCCTAGAGCCAGCAGTACAGCACTGCATGTGGCAGGGCCATTAGAGACTGTGTTCTACTGTGAAATCTGTACACAATCAGAAGAGCAAAAACTGGATGGCGTTTATGGATTCATTCTGCACAGGTGAGAACACTAACCTCCAAACTGTGGTCTTTATCTTCTGTCCTCTTCTTTTCTTCTTTTTGAATTGAATAATCTCTCCTCTGCCACCTCATAGTATTTTATAGCCTGGGGAATGAGGAGGTGTCTGAAAGGTGATCTTTAACTGCTGTAATGCAAAGAAAGGGGAAAAAGAATCTGGTCGCAATTGTCCTGTTGATTCAGAAGGTGAGCAATCTCTGTAGGCAAGAACTACTTGAATTTATATCAAGAGATCAAGTTCTGTTTGTCTTTTAATAGCAAAAAAGCAGACACATGAGGTGATTACAGTGGTACAGTAGTGATGCTTTCCTGCTATTTGCATTCCATTAGAGGTGGAAAACAATGGAAATGCAGATCTTTGCCTTTTCTAATGTAGGCAAAATAGCACTGATCTGCTCACCCTTGTTACAGCAATCAGACAGTTTACTTAGTTATCTAACAAAAATTCTATTTGTGTATATATATTTTTTCAATTATTCTTCATTATCATTACCAGACTCCAAATGCAAATCTCATAGCTTTTACTAAGGAAGTTACTGGGTGCAATCTAATTAGCTCTTTTCCATGGTGAAATTTACTTTTCCTTGGTTTTGCTGATGGCTGGAATAGTATTCAGATTAATATGCAAGAAAGCAACATGAAGTTCAATGACTTGTGCCTCACCTAAAAGTCTTGCACAGACTTTGAGCAGTTTGACTTTTTGGCTGATGGAATTACCAAGAATACTCATCTGCAGCCTGGCTGCACCCACTGCCAGAGATGGGAAGAAGGTGCTGTGAATGCAGGTTTTCACTGTCTTCAATCATTATTTACTGTGGATCTTTCCTCCCTAGCCCCATGAAAACCAGCTCTTCTTCCCAGCTGTATTAAGTGGCAGATAACCGAAAAAATATAAAATTTCTAGCTACCCTTTCCACTCACATTGCAGAATAATGGAAAATATTTTAGGAAAACTCTCTGAAGATGCATACTAAAGATCAAGACAGTAAAAATAAATATCCCAATAGCTAAATCTCTCTTTTTTTAATGCTTTGCAGAGGCATTTTGCATCAGCCTTTAAGCAGCTGTGGCTCTGCTTTATCCACAAGGGTGCTCTCTGCACAGAATACAGCTGGGACAGGCAAAGCAGGTCCAGTTACATTTAATCACTGGCATGGGAGGTGTGATATAGGAAGGAGGCATGGCAGAGCATCCTGACTGGAGACAGGGCGAAATATCTTAGCTAAATACAGATTAGGTGAAGCCTTGAAGCTGCTCCAACTTTTGGGAAGGGCTGGAGAGGCCTGGCTGGTGCTGAGCTGGCTCAGAGGTGCCTGCCCATGGTGTGCCATGTCCTGGGGACAGGCAGCATCTGGCTGTCACTGCAGTGACTGGAACCTCACCTGGTGATGCACAATGCACACATCTTCCTTTTCCAGTGCTCTGTTCTTGGGCAGACATGCACCCTAAAGAAATAACACTTGATAATAGCCTCTTTAGGTAGAAACGCATCCAAACATTGCTGTGAATATTCATAACCATGACTAATTCCACCTGAGTTTGCTAATTTGGCTTCTGAGAGGCTCTCTAGTTCAGAAGCAGCCATGAGGATTGCCCACGAAAAGAAGGTTGGTGAATTGATAAATTAGGAGCGTGTCAACACAAAGATTTTGCTGCATTTATTTTCCTTTAAATGAATAATGGGTAGTATTTGGTATGAAAGACTCATTGGGAAATTGTAGCTAGGTAAAAGGCAAAAAAAACCCCCAAAACCCCCCCAAAAACCTCAAAAAACCAGAAAAGTATAAAAGAATTAAAACTTTAACAAACTCTTCACTCTAGTATTTAAAAAAAAAGCTCTGAAAGAAGGCTGCTCACATGGATTACTGATAAAAATCAGGGAGTTGAGCTTTTTTTAAGTCAGCTACTGCTTCTTTACGAGAAAGCTTCAGATTTTGCTACTTGGGTTTCAGTATGAAGGGAATGCTTATAAGAGATTAATTTCTTAATCAAGGTTTTATATACAATTCTGATTTAGCATTCTTGAAATTTCACCAATCACAGTTAAATTATATTCATCAGTCTGCTTTTTAGCTCCTTCAAAATAACTCTAAGTACAAGAAGCTGTGAATTTCTAAATCTTCAAGAATAAAGGACTGCTGAAAAAAGATTTGAGCTCTGATTTTCAGTGGTTTTATCAACTGAAGTACTAGCAGTTGCCTTTCTGTTGTAAAGGGAAATGCCTTATAGAAATTGACCGTTTTAACTTCATACCACCTCAACAGATCATATCGCTGTCACCCTTTTAAAATGGAGATACTCAGAGCAGATTTTTCACTCCTTTGACAACATTTTTTTTCTGCTCCCGTGCTAAGGCGTTGGAGGCTTGATTTGAACAAGTACAGAACATCAGCTCCAGCACAAATCTGCAGCTCAAGAAGCTGTTCAGTGACCATGGAAAAATCATGACCTGCAGATGCCCTTCAGGCACGGCCTTAGTGACCTGCCCAAAGCCAGCTAGTGAGATATAATTACTGCTGAAACAAGGGTTTGTGACATTGAGAGGTTTTCTAAATGCTATTTTGTGTTTGTATTGTGATAAAATTGAAAAACACTCCAAAGAGTAGGTCACCTCCCAAAGACATTTTCTTACTGTTGTTCCCCTAGTTTTCCATTACGTTTTTCATTCTGCATTTAGAGCATTAAGGCACTCGTGGTAGTGTGAGATCCACACCTCACAGAAAGATGTTTGCCCAGAAATCCAGGTTTTGCAGGAGGATTTATATCCCTTTTGACCCTTTGCAGGTTCTAAGCTGATCCACTGTGGTCTGAGACAACATTTTAGGACACATTTAACTTACAGGGAGCTTAAAATCACATTTTAAATCAAATATCTTGTACTCAAATATGTTTTTAAGCACTTACTCCAGAATTCAGGTCCTAGTATATAAATTTTTTTCATGTATTATCTACATCTAGAAGGGTACATGTATCTATGTACCCCTCTAGATAAGGGACCGAGGGCATTGCAGAAAATCCACATCATAGAAAACAGGTGTGTTCCTAACACAGCCACACAGATTTATCTTTGTTGTTGTGAGCAGAAGGGAAAGAACATTTTCTTCAGCAAGTCCCACTTGCATGGCTGGGCAAAAGGTGCAGATCCAAGCTGCATCCCAGGAAAACACGGATTCCCTGAATTCCCTGAATTCCTGAAGGTTTTCCTGAATCAGGGCCTAGAGGAGGAGGAAGCTTCCTTTTCCTGCCTCCAAAGTGACCAGCAGACTTCTCAAGGATTCTCTCCTATCTCATGTTTAACCACTCTCACTTTCTTCTGAGCTTGCTCACGAAGCCTTTATCTTATTTGTCAATGTTTGATATTAAAATAAAAAAAGGTATTAATCTCTGCAGTGACCTTTCTGCTTTATTTCTCCTGGAAAGGGAGGCTGCATCTTTTGTAAGTAACTTCAAGGCAAGATATTATGCGGCATTCAAACATATGGCTTTTATCCAGTTAATCATTGTGCATTACCTACTTTCATCAATGTTCAGAAACTTAATTCCAGGATTACTCATTGCCCAAAAAACCCAAATAAGAAAATCAGAAGAATAGACCCAAACAATAGAACTTTTATACCAGGATAATTAGAAGAGGAACCTATTACCCAGGATTATAATTACTGACTAACATATTAAATGACCTTTAACATTTACCTTAAGCCCCAGATTTCTAGAAAATCAGAAAGGTTATGAATGCCATATTAGTAATCTTTAATCTTTATTACTGCTGTGGACAGAATTTTAATGATTTTTAAATAGGCAGCGGTCACTAACATATCCCTATTAAAATAAAAAAAATCTCATAAAAAATTAAATGGATTAAGACTTCAAATGTACCATCATCAAAAGTATTATCTAATTATGGAGTTCAGTGAACAGGCCAAGTGAAATGGTTGGTAATATTAGTTACTTACCACATGGGAATGCCCGGGATTTATGCACAAATAGATTCTGCTTCTGTTGCAACATAGTAATTAAGAATTTGTCAGGGAAATTTGACCCTCTAGGGTAGATATTACTTTGTAAAATAAGAATGGCAGAGCACTAGTCTCCTTGCTGCACATAATTTAACTTGATTATTTATACATCAAAGGGAGTCTGCAGTGACTGCAGTATAATATTTAAGTAGAGGGATATTAGAGAAAGAAGCATCTAGTGAAATCTTTTTCCCAAATCTCCGTGAGAAAATAGAGGAAATTTTCATAAAGCATTTCATTTTGCATATAAATTGGTGCCTAGATTGTGCCTGTGAATTTACTGCTGTCAAATTTAATTTTTCTTTAATTCTTCAGGCCCAGATGTGAAAAGCTCTGTGTGCAGGCTGCAATTTTCAATGCTTACAGGTAGCACCCGGATCGATAATGTGTCTTTATGAGAAATTACCGTTAATGTTATTGAGTATGCATTTTGCTTTATAGGATAATAAGGTAATATGAAATGCCAATTCATTCATTAGGAGAAAGCTAAGTGCTTAAATGAAAAGGGTGACAGGTCTGAAAAAAGATGTAGTTGTGGGCAGGAAGTCAAGAATGGATTTTTAATGACCTAATACCAAAAGGTTTTTACTACTTATTTGCATTTGCTTCCTATAAACAATATTAACTTTAAAATAAAAGTGCTTGAATATTTAAATTGCAGTAAGTGATTTTGAAGAGGCTATCTGGAAATGCTGGGTTTCTGGGAAACTCTCTGCCTGGCCTTTTTGAAGACCACAATGTGAACTCATCTGGTAAAAAATTAGAACAAAACCCATTAAAATTGACAGGCATTAAGTGAGAATATTGTGAGCATGGCTAAAAAGCTAGAGGTTAATATGTGAAAAACAACCAAACAAAAAAGTGCTTTAGCTCTTTGTTTGAAGTACAGTGTTCTCCCAACTCAGTACAGTAAAAATAGCAGGTATTGAAAATTAGGCAAGAAGAGTTTGTCAAGAGAAAAAACCCAAACTGAACAATAACAATATCCCATTGTTATTGTTCAAGACTGCAGCCTCCTTAGAGTACAATATTTAAAAAAAAAAACCAAAAAACCCCAAAAAGTGGTGCTGTTTGAAAGTCTGCTCATAAAGAAATTAATTGATTTCTAGATACTTTCAGTGTCTGAAATCATGACCACAAGGAGGGAAGTTAATAGACTTTTTGCAAAACCTCACTAGGCTCTTTTTTCCCCCAAGTCCTATCTCAAGGTTTTGAGTTTTCAGTGAATTGTTTGCCCTCTTTTTGTCTGGCCTGGATTCCCCACAGGAGATCCCTGGGGCACAAGCTGTGCCAGGGGGTGCTGCCATCCTGACCCTGCACGGGTTGGAGCCGGGGAAGGTTGATCCCTCTCCACAGGGACAGGACCAGATCCTTCAGGAGATGACTTGCATGCCTGGGAGCAGAGCTGGCTTTCCCTGGAGCAACACTCTCTGCTCCTGCCCACCATGGAGAGCCTCCACCAGCCACAGCCTCCTTCAAACCCTCCTTCAAACTTCTGATGCAGAAAAAAACAAGTTTTGCCTCTCTGAGATCATTTGTTAGGATGTAACACAAGGCATGACAAGGGAGCAATTCACAAGCCTGCCCAGGGAAAAACACATCCAGGCTCTCCAGTTTTCCCACTCCCACTGCAAAGTGTTATTCCAGTTACAACTAAAGACAGGAGTAGCTCAATACTAAAGTTTCCAAAGCTGAGGTTTTTTTCTACAGAAATACAGGGACTTGACTTCCACTTAAAATGATGGCATGCTCTTCAATTAGATCAGAATTCAGAATTCCTCAGCAATGATTTTCCTGAAGTCTTCATTTGGTCTTTTTATGAACTCGACGTTTTTGCTCTTCAGCAGTAAACAAGACACTTTATTTACTACAACACCTTAATGCAGCAGTTTGAAAGCAGACAGCTTAATCTTTTTTTCTCCTTTTGAATAGCTAACATTGTAAAAACAAAGGACAGATAACAGAAAAAGCTTTAAAGTTTTATTTTTATTTCTACTTTAACTCGGCAATGGCTGCTTTGCCTAAACTTTTTTTTTCTTTTTTCTTTTTTTTTACTTTTATGTAAGACTCCTTTTTTTTTTTTTTTCCCCTTGACCTTCAACATCTCAAACTACAAAGAGAGGACTTTCTTTAATGCTGTTTGAATATACTGTATTTTTCTTTTAAGGAGCCTTCCACTGATTTTTATCCTTCAGGGATCAATGGTTCCCTCAGTTCCATAATCTGACAAGCTGCAGTGAAAGCAAAAGGCCCCCTCTTCCAGAGCCACAAGTGTTAACGTGAGATGGCAACGGATGTATTTTCACACTGAACTCACAACAGCCTAAGGAGAGCTTTAAAGTATCTTAGCCTAAGTCTCTCTCTTTGGGAGGACTGAGATACGGGAGGAACTTTAGTATTATTGTTAATCTGTATTACAAAAGCACCTAACAGCCTCTGCTGAGTTCAGGGCCCCATTAAAGGCGAGGATGGATAAAGCTGGTTCAAGTGTGTGTTCATTTCTGCATAACCTATGAATGCCTTTGCTTGCTGCTACTGTCTGACTCTTTTCCACAAAACTCTTGTTAAGTTTGGAAAGGGGGAAAAAGAAGGAGAATGGGAGTGCTGATGCACGACTATATAAAGCACTGCTCATTTTGCTGCCACAGTTACTTGGAAGAAACAAAATTTATTGCTGTAATGCATCATAGAATGTTGATTTCTAAGGACTTTTTGGTCAAAATAATCTGCATTTCGCCACATAGTTCTCAGAATAACTCCTTCCCAATGTCTCCCCATAGTTCTATGCCTAGACCATCAATACACCCTTCTGCTCAGCCAAAAACTGTAAAATGAATTAACTTTTTAATTTTCTTCAGCACTGTTTAGTTTGTGTCACTGGCATCCAAACCCTTTCACGTGCTGTCAAACATTCCTACAGGCTGGGGAACCAGGCAGGGGGTGAACCTGGAGCAGCATCCCACACAGGGAGCATGTACAGGGAGGCTGGATCGGTGAGCTGAGAGGTGGTGGAGGAGGAAGCTGCCCTCCAGCACTGGTCCTCCCACAAAAGAGGCTCAGAATTCTGCCTGGGGAGTCTCTGGGTGTTGTTCCCTGAGGAGAGCAACCATCAGCTGCCAGAGTGTGCAAGTCAGGGAAGTGGAGATGGGCCCTGCCACACCTTGCTGTGCCACTACTGCACAGCCTCCAGAATGGGCTGACTCCAAAAAACAGAGTGGCATCAGAGGGACACTGATAACTTAACAGTCCTTTGATATATGCCAGTGTTCACTCTGGGATGGTACAACTGAGGCAGTGCTGTCACCTTTTCTGATTTGTTAGAATGGAGGGAAGATAATGGAATATATTCACAATGAGTCATATATTTATGACCATATTATGTAGAATATAACAACATATTGCAACCAGATGGTGACAGGTTTAATTTACATATATGTTTCTAACTCCTGTCCTCAGCACTCAAGCTGCATGGGAACTTCAGGAACTCAAATTTCTACCTCTAGCATCAAATTATATGCAAGCCCTTGGCTGGGGGTGGATATTTAGCAGACCTGGCAGAAATGAAAATCCATATGACCAGCAGACCCTCTGTATTTTCTTACTTTAGGAGAGAATTTCACTCCCCACCTATCTCCTGTGGACAGAGAGGCACTGCTCTTTAATTCTTCAGCCTTGCTTGCTCTGTTATCATTCTTTCAAGAGCATTGTCTTCTGCTGCAGCCAGGGCTCTGACACCCCAGCTCACTCCAGGCTCTTGTGGAGACCTTGTACATTCTCCTTCCCACTGCAATTTTGATTCAAGCCATTCCTGAGCTGTGGTTTATATGTCACACCCAAACAGCACTGCTCTGAAAAGCACAGCTACCTTCCAGCAATCAAGTAGCCCCAGTGAAATAAAAACATCTGAGAGAATGGATATTTACCCTAAGGAGTTTTGGATCAGGCTTTTGACATGCTTCATCTTCTGTACATTGTCTATAGCTCAAACATATTTACAGCCAATTACCAACAGCAAGGATTGTAGAGGTTACTGATGATCTATGGAGTGCAGTGGGGTAATCACTGAGATAAGACATTCCTCTCATCACAGACATCTGGGTAGTGTTGCAACATTGCTACTCTTAAAGTGGTTGTGCAAGTGATTTCTCTTAATAATCTAGTAAGTGCTTTGGGATCTTTCTGAATAAATGGATTTCTAGAGCACGTGCATTGCTCTTATTCTTACTTATCTGTTTGAGTACTGTCACACAGAAATTGGGATTCTGTGTGTTTATTTGGCTTTGAAATAATATATAATCAGTACAGCTATAGATCTCAATCCTGTCATGGGAAGCAAAGCACTATCTGTTAAAATATATGAGCCAAATATGTGCAGACAAATGCATCCAACAGCACCCCACCACAGACAATAAATTCCTCTAGTCCTTTGAGAATGCAGAGGGGTGTAGTTTTGTTGTTATTGGGGGTTTTTTGTGGTTTTTTTTTTGTTTGTTTTGTTTGTTTTGTTTGTGGTGGTGTTGTTTTTTATTAAAAAACCCACCTAATCCAATATACAATACATCAAGAAAGCTCCTCTCATTTGCTTCATATATTCACCTGTTTGGACATTGGATGCAGTTTCACACATTCCTTCCCTAAAATGAGCCCCACATTAAACACATTTTCCCTAAACTATTATTATCTCCTATGTGTAGTTAACAGAAAACAGTGCAGCTAGTTTGAGTATAATTATCCATAATTTGCTGAGCACTGATGGCATCCATCATTCTTCTGGCAGGAGCAAACTTGATTCCCACACCAAAAAGCTTATCAACAAAATCAAGAAAATTTATAACTGATACTAAAAATATGAGCACTACATACCTCCCCAATAATATCTGTAGTGATTTTTGACTGATATTTGGCCTAATTTCCTAATTTAGGCCAAATGAGCCTCATATGCTAGAGAAATTCAAATTTAGATCCTGACTTTAGCATTTAAAATACCTGAAGCCTGGGAGTTTCAGTGAGGGGGAAGAAGTCTGTCAAGATAACTAAATGTTCTTTGTATGCTGAAAATTTGGAGGCAGTAGTACTTATTTTTTCTTTGTTTTTAAAACCAGAGGTAAGGATTACACAAATGTGCAATCTTGCTTTTTTCTGCACTTGTGTATCTGTACCTATACAACCACTTAACATTTTATATTCCTGTTGCAAGTCACATGGTGAATTTTTTTGGTGGGGTATTGCATAATTCTGACCCCAGAAACATCCTCACCAATGATTTAAACTTCCAAACACTGTCCCAATGCAAATAAGTACCCAGAGAGAAGGGAAGGCTGGGAGTGTGAAAGGCATCATGTAAAGTTCATTAAAAGAAAAAAGATTTAAACTCTAAATTTAGTCTAAATTTTCAGTAGATGCCAAGATTCCTCTTTTCCTTTCTGGTTTGGTACCTTGGTGGCTTCAGGAATGCCAAAGTTTGCAAAGGTATATTTAATGCCTGTATGTAACAAGGAATATGATACATTCTAAAAAGTAAATAGATGTAAATAAATATAAATAAAGTAGATAAAATGCCATAGAAGTGGCATTTAGGGTCATGGGTTTTGGTGGTGGTGGCAGTGCTGGGTCAATGGTTGGACATGATGATCTTAGAGGTCTCTGCCAACCTGAATGATTTTATGGATTTTATGCACAGCTGTGGGTTTCTCACACCCAGTTTTTGTGTGTGCATAGTTAATGCTTTTCTGATGATCAATGAATAAATCTGCATGAGACCACAAAGATTATCAACACCTAGCCTACCACAGAAGAAAAAAGCCTATGTTGAACTCAGAGTTAATCTAAAAACCCAGGAAAGTCTCCTTCATTTCAGGGAGGAAATAAACAGAAAGTTCTCATCAAATTTGTACCCTCTGAAAGACAGTGAAATCTCTCTTACAAAATCATAGCTCTCTTTTGGTGTCTAAATATTTTCACTTTTAGTCTTGTACCTGACTTAAAAAGTTGAGATTCCATCCTTTCAAACAAGCACCTCATGGAATGAGGCAATGAAAATTAACAGACAGGAAAGAAGTGGAGGAAAAACAATTTTTCCACTAAGACAAAAAATTCATCTTGGCTCAACTATTTTTTTTTTAAAACAGCTTCTCATCTTCATGAAGTAACATAATTTATTAACATCAGGAAACAGGAGTCTTTGCCTTAATAATTGGTGAACCAGCAAGTCTGTAAGGCATCCAAGTTCTCTCCCAATCTCCATCTTAACAAAATCTTAGTTAGATTAACAATAATGCCTGGGGATTCTGAGCTAAGCTTCATTCAGTCTTACAAAATTTAAATTCAATATGCAATTCGGAGGGAAATAAGTTTGCAAGATGTCACACAGTTTTCAGTTTGTGTTTCAAGAAACAAGGAGCAAAAGGTAGAAGGTGAAAAATGCATAATGTAGTCTCTCTCTCTTTTGCACAACAAAAATGTGAGAATTTGAGACAGATGTTAGCAGTCTCAAACAATTTTGTGAGCAGGCCTTGTGGGGTCCAACTCTTCAGTAACCAAGAAAGGAACATTTTTAGTGTCTTTTTCTCAGCTACTTTGGCTAGAAGACATGATTCCTTGATGCTGAGAGCTTTTCTGTGTATTACTTTGGAGCATCTACTTTTGAAAGCGGACAGGGCTCAGAAACATCAATAAGATATGACGTAGATGTTTTTCCCTACCTCAATTCCACACTCCCCAGAGCATCATTTAGGTTTTAGGTGAAGGGCTGAGTGGTGCCACCTCCATCAGCATCTTTGTAGATTTGTTTTCATTCTTCTGCCAACTGCTTTTCCTTCCTTCTCACCAGAAAACAATCACGCAGTTTGGAGAGTTAAAAATATGCTGCTCCTTGAAAGAACTGTGTGGCTGGAAAGTAATTATACTGAGAAAGCTGTCCTGGGTGGACAAAGCCAAGCAGACTGCTTAAGAGTGTGACAAAATGCTAAATTGATCTGAGCTGTCTAGAGGCAGTATAAAATTTCTTCTTGGGATGTTCTGTTTCAAGACCTTATTACTGTAACTTGTCAGTGGCTGTCTGTCACGATCATGAGTTACTCCATTTCAATGTGTATTTATTTTCTGTTAATGTTATAACTTAGGAAATTCAAAAGGATGGAAAGGGTACTTGGTTCTATCCCTAAATGTCAACCATGTAAGTGCTTTGACTTTTATTTTCTATTTGCTTTGGTCAGTGTAAATTTCTATGGGTTTTGCTGGTTGGGGGAAGGGGATTTGGAGATGTGCAGTTCTTGGTTATTAATATTTGACTTTGTTAGTGCTATCTGTTTACCGTATGGCTTCTGGAAAAAGATGGGAAATATTAACTGGAGAGTCCTTAAAATGCACGATGTGAGGGCACACTCCTTGTGCCTGCACATTCTTTGCATTGTTGCTGCATTTAGCCTCTGATTGGCCATGCAGGGGGGTTGACATTGTTTTTTGATAGTACTTTGCTTTGACTTCACTGCTTCACTCTTTTTTACCTTTAATACATTTGGATTGTTGAGTTTGAGTGAATTCTATATGTTTCATGCAGGCTGGTTTTTTTCTCCTTATTTCTGGAATAGAAAAGACGAAGGCTGTTTTTAGCTGCTGTTTACATTCACAAAGCTGGATCCTGCACATAAATGAGTTTTTATACAAACGCCCAGGATTTTATACAAATCCCATTCCACTTTCGCTTAGAACGAGTTACAAGACAGCTGTCTCCAAAAGCAAAAAGGGCTGTTGTTGAGAAAGCAATAATAGGCCAGGCTTAAGATTCTTAGCCTGGCTCTTTTATTTTGGGACTTTTACCAAAGGCTGAGAGGGACCCAAAGAAAATATCAAATATCCACTAATATTGAGAGCCTGGTACTCATACTTGGCAGGGTATGAAATTTGTTTCTATAGGAAATCACCTTATTTTACAAAAAAATTGAAGCAGTGTAAAGGCTTTTTAATTTTTTTCCCCTCTTTTCTTTTCCCCAAACTGTACATGAAAACTTTTGGGGTTTGGAGGTGATGACATATTGTACTGTGAAAAATTGGTTTATGCTCAAATGCCTCGTGTGGTCACAACACGATTCCTCACCTCTTCTTGCATGAAAAGGCAAGAGTCAGAGAGCTCTTCTCCTCTGGGCTTTTTTTTCCTGAGATCATTTATGCTTTCCAAAGCTGGATCCAGGTCCCAACCGATGGAGCAGGGCTGTCACAGCCTGGGTGCTGTCCTGCAGAGTGCTTCCAAACAAGCCATTTCGTTTTATAAAATTTTTCCCCCTCTAAAAAGTGCCTAAAAAGGAAGAGAACGTCGATGTCAGCGAGATCCGCTGAAATTCCTCGAAATGCTGCTGTGGCTTTTCGTTATCCCGTGGCTGCTGAGGAGATTTGTGCAATTGTGCTGGGAAGCCACTGGGTGTCAGCAGGAATGTGAGAGCAAGGCAGGGACAGCAGCTTTCCCTCTCCGGAAAATACAGCGCTTGGCACTACATCCCGGAGAATTCCCGGGAGGAAATGCCCGGCAGAACTTCTGCACCCCTGGAATGTGAGCACTGAGAGCACAAGCCTCTCTCAGTGCTTCTCCTCCATCCTCCAGCTCTGAGAGATGATTGCTGGTTGAGGGGCACTTTTTAAAAGGAGCTCAACCCAGCGCCTCAGCCGGCTAGCAGGAATAATTTTGCTCAGATCTGCTCAGGATCAGAGCAAAATCGTCCTCGACAAGAGGCAAAATCCTTTTAGAACATCTGCTTTTCAGACATTAACACAGTTTGTTTCTACTTCTCAAGGTTTTGCACAGCTTTCACTGTTTGTTTTTTGTTTGGTTTTTTTTTTTTTACGTGCATTTCAACAGCACCCGCAGATCATGTTCAACTTTGTGTAAAAGCTGCTCTGCTTTATCACTACAGAGTAATCCACTGTTAATTTGGACCTCAACCCCCCTAAAGCTCGAGGATTTTGTGATTCCAAAGGAAAGGAAAACAAGGTCTAAAAGTGTTCTTGCCTCTTTGCTGTTATTGATACAATAGTCAGGCAGGTTGTGAGAGACAAAAACTGAGACAGGCATCACACTCCAAAATAGTAAACTCAGAATAAACACACCTGGTTTTGAAACATGAGCATTAATAAATCAAAATTTTCCTGATGTATGCATCTTCTCCTAGAGAACCAAAAGTGTCTGTGGCTGCTTCTTCTTTGTTCCATCCTACTGTTTCCACTACTTTAAAGAAGATTTAAAGAAGGCATCCAGCTCTCTGGGGGTAGCTGACACTTTTAGGGGAGCAGTAACACATATGTAACACAAATGCTCCAGAGTAACACATAGAAGGCTTCCCCTTTAGTGTGGTATGCTGACTTCAGTGTCTGTCCAAGCAGGCCAGGATGACTTAATTTAAAGAATTTTTTTTTTTTTTTTTTTTTTTTTTTTTTTTTTTTTTAATGTTTGATTGGAGCTCAGCTGTTGCAAATAACTTTCTCAAAGGAGTGTGTCTGTAAGAGCTGCTGACACCTAGATCTGATATAACCACTTGGACTCCTTTTATATTCACTGGAGTGATTTGAGGATGCAAAGATTGGAAGAGCCCAAAATAGGTCAGATGAGTTATGAGCTAAATTTGCCTATTCCTCTTTACTGAGTAGAAAGGGCACTGAGGATGCCCAGCTGAGGTATAAAAATTTATGCTGTGGCCATCTAAGTCTACATGAGGTGAATCTCACACTCACTGTCTTAAATAAACTCATCAAATTAACATTGCTGAGGAGTGTCCTTAACACTGAGCGTGAGCAAACCTGCGGCTCTGAACAGCATCTGTGTTTGCTCAACTTTTCATTTCAATTTGAGCACTCCAGTATATCATCAGCTGAACAAAATAAAAGATTGGCCCTGCAAAGAAGTATATTGTGTGGAAACATGCTAGGATTCTTGAAAAACAGAAATCTCGACTGATGAAATGGAAAAATTAATTACATTTAGGTTACTGTTCTTAAGGCGTCTTATGAAAGGAAGAGACTTATTTTTTTGGTAGATATTAGAGGCATTGGAAGGAAACACATCCACTGTGTCCACATGATGTGACCACAAACTGTGTGGATTTATCTTTTCAAATTTCATTTAAAAAACCCAGGAGAGAGGTCCTGTGGGGCTATGAACAGGCTCATGAGTGAAGTACCAAATTGCAAGGGGAAATCTCTGAGTGTCATGGACCCCCTTCTCTGCCCTGGCCACTTCCACACACATGAACTGGAAGCTGCAGAATCAGAAAGGCCAGAGTCCTGCCAGCTGTAGTGCAAGGAATGATTGAATTCCCAACCTTTTGACTGGGACACAACTCTCCAAGAGCACCCTCGGCGGGCAAACAGCAGCACGTGAAAAGTGTGACACAAATACCTGTCTCAGAGAGTAAAAAAGCATGTTAACTGACTCTGAAGTGAATTCCTAGCTATGAAGATGTGAAGAGAGAGGGGAGAAGAAGGTCACTATGTAGTAAAAGACAAACATATCTGATGCATGCAATCAAGCAGGGCCCGTAAATTAATTTTCAGCTCTAAAAATTGACTATCTCCTGGGGAAATTCTATTATCGAAAAACAAGATATATTCCAATTAGGAGAGAGGTCATTTATAGGGCAGGATAGAAAAGAGGAAAGGAAGAAGACAAAAAAACCCCCAACTTTACATATTAGAGCTCTGAAGGTATGACTGTCACTAAATGGGACAAAGAGGAGGAGACCGTTAGGAGCCTTAATTTGAAATGCCCTTGATTTCTGTCATTTTAAGTTAAAGCCTGCATATTTTAACACAGTGGTGCCTTACAGTGCTCTGGCACGTTGTGTGTGCTGCTGCCTGCTGTGGAGCTGGACCCTGGATCACTGCTCTGTCTCTCAGCACGACGTGAAGCACTCAGGGGTACATTTTCAAAGCAGTAAGTGGGGATTTCACTGCATGAGTCCCACTGAATCCAATGTGAGATACGTAGCTGAAGCCCTGTGCCATGATTTAAATACTTCCCATATCACTCCTTAGAATTGTCAATAAAACATTTCTGATAGTAGAATTTTCCAGTTTGACTTCAAACTTTTTACCTTGTAAATTTTGATAGGTTTTTGGAAGTAGCCAAATATTGTTACCATCTGTTTTTCTGTAGGTGTTATCAGCTGATCAGCTCATTATGAAGTCTGCTAATTGTTAGTGGAGAGAATAGGTATCCATAGAATGCTTCACTCTTTTGCTTGGCAGAATCTATACAAACAATGCACATTTTGGTACCAGGTGTCCTGTCATGTTTGTCTTGCAAGGCTTTGTAGTATTTGTGGTCACAGAATAGTACTAAAACTCTGCCAAACTGAGACTTTCTAAACTTCTGCAAAAAGGAATTATTATTTATCATGCAGCCCCTACTTCCACTCCAGAATACCTATTTTTAGTGTTTCAGAACTTTTTTTTTTAATCATAGAAAATCAGATATTCTGAAATAAATAAATTTTATATTTCAGCAAAAAAAATAAAAAATCAGTCTATCAACAAAGTGAGAAGCTGTCATCAGTTCTGAGTAATGGTAAAAATATTGAGCAGGTGAGGGCAAAGCAGGAGGCTAAAGTTTTGCACAGGCAGGAAAAATAATTTTTATGTATCTCACTGGTACAAAATTAAAGATGTTAATATGTTCAGATAAAGAAAACTACAGGATCACTGGAGCAGACTCCACAGAGAGCTGGTACATGGAGATGACATTGATGTAAACCTTAATTTTTACATAGAAAATAATGAAATTACTACCTGCATTGGATACAAGTAGCATGCTGAGTGAGCTGAAAAACTTCCTTCCCTTTAGTCTGGAACACAAGAGCAACGTGGGTTTGAGAAGTGGGAATCCTTCCCTACCACTACAGAGCTGTAGACAAGGTGGTGGCTGAAGGCAGCACTGCTTGTTCTGCTTTAAGCTGGTTTAATTTCCTCCTTTCCCAGCTGAACCCAGCTTAACAACAAGAGCAAAACACCAGAGAATGCTGATGACAATTTTGGGAGACGTGAGCAGTATGGAACAAGATTAGGGGGAAAAAAAAAAGTGAGCAAGTGGAAGTATAAGGATTTTAGAAGCCAAAACCCGTCCCAGCTGCTCTGTATGCTCTTCACCAAACAGGACAAAGAGAAGGAGGAGTGAGTGTGAACCACAAATGTGAGGCAGCAATAAGACAGGGAAATGCAGGCATTTGAGCTGGAAAGGTGATTAATGATACCATGCAAGCCTGCAACACCTGGTGAGCCCTGAAATGCTGTGTATCATCCAGGTCATCCTGGTACAAGAAATATGAATGCAAATTGGAACTGATGGAACAAAGTACCAGCAGGTTGGTGAGGAGAAGGGAGACCCTGCCTCAGAAGAGAAAATTAAAAATGCTCTAAGAGCATTTCTAAAATGCTCTAAGCTGTGTGTGTGTGTGTGCTCCAAGCTGCTCTGCAGCACAGCAGCTGGAAGCAAACTAACACATCCTAAGGCCATGAGGGTGCCTGTAATAGGCTGAGCCTATTTAGTAGTTGGATATTTTCAATTAGCTTGACATGTGAGAACAGAAGTTCCCCAGAATCTTGAACTCGGCTTGTCTAACACAGTGGGTAAAAGATTTGAATATTTTTATAGATATAAAATAAAAGGATGAATGTCAAAGACCTAGAGGAGCTAAAGTTCTTAAGATTTAGAGTATCCTGGCAAGAGTGAAGGAAAAAAAAGTTACTTACTGCGCTGGGAAAAACTTCAGGTGAAAAATTACAAGAACCTTTCTAAGCACTGGTTGGAATTGTTGAAACAAGTTCCAGTAAAATAGTGGAGTGCAACTCACTTGATAATCTTAGGAAATTGAGTATCTACTCCCAAATGACTTTGTGGTGCATCTGAAAGATTCTATAAACACATGCCTGGAGAACAAGGCAGTCATACACAGTCCTACATAGCTGTGAAAAACTACAAACATTTCTCTCCAATTTAAATAAATTTTACTTCATATAAACATTATCTTTTGTTAAAATCAATCAAACAAGCAACTCAAGAAAAGTGGAAGCCCTTTTTAGTTTTATCTCTTAGATGAAAGTGACTGATGGGCAGTTTTCAACATTTGAGCAATGGAAGGTGTTCCACCAGAGTGTTGACAAGCTCTGGTTTCCTGGCAGTAGATGTAATGCTAATCCCTACAGCTATTTTGAAACAAATATGCTGAAGGGAGTAATGGGAAAACGCAGCAGTGTGCAGCAGATGTTAAGGCTACCCTTGCAGTCTCTGCAGCAAAGAAAAATCTTGTAAGGAGGGTCAATTCCTACACGTTACAGTTCCAAAACAGTCACCCTTGCTCAGGGAAGGAAGGACTGATCCCTTATCAAAGCATGGAATAAGGGTCAGATTCAGCAGCAGCAGCAGAAGGCAGACACCTGAGTCACTCTCCAATGTCTCTGGCTGCCAGGACCTGTCCCGTTACTCATTTTCTGAGCACTCCTGCTAGATTGGCTCCATTCTTCTGTTAAATGGGTTCACTGATTAGAGCATTCATATGGGAAATGTGGGTTCAATTCTTTTCTCTTGCTGAGCATAAACAAGCCTGCATCTTCCAGGGGAAAACTCCAACCATTATGCTAACAGGTATTCGGGAATTACGATCCTGCTCAGTCCTTCTTGTTGAAGCTTTGTATGGAATAATAAACATACATTAGACCAAGGAGGAAAACGAGCTGTGAGTGAGGATTTGTAGCCAATGGGGAGCAGATTTGCACCAGTCTCGGGGCAGCTACACACGTGTGTAGGTCTGCAGGCACACTGTGGTGAGGATTTCCTGGAGCAGGGAGCAGCCCTTGGGTTTCTGCACTTCCCAACAGGCCCCACTGCCAGCAGAGAACAGAGATGTGCCAATCCTTGTGTTTTCCATCCCCCCACACCCCTTTTGGGGTTTTTTTTTTTGGTGTTACCTTTAGCTCTTATTCAGGACAGGAAGAGTGGGATGGAAGGACCAGAGAGATTCATCCAGAAACACCCGTCTGGCTCAGAGGTTCATGGAGAATCACAGGTTCACAGTCTTTTTTTTTACAAAAAAAAATGAAAACAGGAATGAAAACCTAGATCTTTCACTGCCCAGTTCAAAGCCCTCTGGGCATTTATCAATGTGATGGAAAGAAAGAGACAGAAGTGGCTTTTTCCTTCACCATGTGTTGAGGTGGGGTCCAACTCAACAAGGCTCAGGGCTGGCCAAGGCAGGCAGAGGATCGGGGTTTGACTCTTCTACATCCATTGAGGGAACTGACAAAGCAGAGGACTTTTACAGTGTTATTGTAAGTTTACAGAGATAGAGGCTTGAAATAGAGTTGTATTTTAGATTTTGAAATATTTGGAGTATAGGAAGTTTTTGAGTTGTAAAAAATATAGAATAAGAAAAAAGTATAGAAGAAAAAAATATAGAATAAGAAAATACAGAATATGTATGTCGTAAGGTGTCCGTGTAGTGTTTAGAGACTGGTTTAAGCATATGTTTGTAAGCTTTTAGCATTATCTTACTGGCTAAAAACCTTTTAAAAGGCCTTGCAACAGAGAGAACTTTGGTTTCTGTTGTTATGGCATGAGTTTTACCACCTTTTATGTCTCTACCTTCACTGAGACTGATATCCACTGCTGTTTGAAGAGGCTGCTTTGGGTGATCCAGCTTTCTTTACACTTTATATATGCTTTTCTGGACCTGTTTTGGGAGCCAACTGCCCTCATTTTCAGCAGCCTGCCATCCAGTTTAGGTTGTACATTCCTGCAGCAGGTGTTTGAGGCTGAAGGTGCTGGAAACAACCAGCACTGTGATCTGTTGTGAATTTAGCTCTTAATGAGGGCTGTAGATCTAGTCCTAGGCACATATCCCATTTTGAAAATGTTCTAAGAGATTGAATAATAAGTCAGCAGTTATCAGTTAATTACTGAATTGTGAAAAATGTCAGAGCAGATGAAGAAATACTCACACAAAACCAATGTATTCATCCCAACAGCTACATTTGCCTGATAATGCAGTTCAAAATTATTTATTTACGCTCATATTTGCACTGCAGAGCAATAATAAATGTTGTGAAGTACCTTTTTATAAAGAATCAATCCCGTTACATTTTGCAAAAAGTCAAGAAGTTGCAATAATATGAGGCCTTCCAAAATACTGTAGCTGCTATTAAATATTTGCTGAGAAATGGTAAAGAAACCATTGTTTTTTATGTCAGTTTTATGGGATATGTGGATAGGTAAAATGCAACTTTAGTGAGCTTTTACTGTATTGCTTACTGATTCCAGGCATATAATTCACAGGATCCGAGGATGGATTTGCATGTGTTTGTCTTATTACATAAAATGAACAGAGATTTCTTGTAGATATCAAACAAAACCTGCTTGAAATATATTCCTATGCCTGCCAAAAGGGTTTGTAATGTGCTGCTGGATAAAACTTGTCAGTGGTAAACGAAATTCAAGAAAAACCCAACAAATGCACAGAAGAGAGGTTTGAAGGTGCTCTGTCTCAGTTACAATTCCATTTTACTGCTTTGTGGACTTGCTGATGGATATTTTCTTAGCAGCTGGTTCAGGGAGACCTGCCCTGACAATCCTCTCTGACTTGCAGTGTGACTTTATCAAATCAGGACAGATGGCCTGAGAGGTGAACTTGTCAAGAGGAGGAAAATGCAGGAGGACAGTGCATCATCTCTGCTGTGGCAACGCTGCAGCAGGAATGTTTGACAATGGGCAGAGAATCTTTTCCCACCTCAGCTCTGTCAGGCATAGCTGTAAGCCATCTCTCCATGGCACATCATGTTCTGGCACAGAGGCAATAACAGGCAAGGCTTCAAAGAGGTGTTGGGATTTCATTCACCGAATTTAAAGAAGCAAAGAGAGAAAGCCCTCGGATTGGAAAGAGGAAAAATGAGCAGGAGTTGACTGTGATGTTGGGATTTTTTTATGCAGTGAGGTAACAGGCCACAAATCACACCACTTTGAGAAACATGGGATTTGTCCTCACTGATCAGACAAGTACTCTAACTTCTGCCTCCAGCTGTGACCAATACCTGATGCTGGGATAAAAAAGCCCCACTATACATTTAGCTCAACTGAGGGAAACAATTGAACCTGGCTGTTACAGCCCAGAGAGTGAGGCCAGAATTCCCTTATTTATCTACACTGCCAGCCTTGCATTGGTTGAGTGCAATATGACATTTTTTCATATCCAACCCTTCCTGTCGAAGTCAGTGGGAATGTTGAGTGCACATGAACTGCAATGATCATAAAATTAGTCAGACTTATTAAAAATCCACTCACAACATTTAAAACTCCATGACCATCTGTTGAAATGCATTCCACATGCCAACTAGGAAAAACTGAATTAAAAAAAAAAAAAAAAAAAACAAACAAAAAACCAAAACCAAATTAAAATCAAAACCAAAATTCATTCCTTAGTAATTGCACTCAGAGAACTGAAATTTTGAGCTTAGCCACAGCTACAGGAGGTATGGATGGCAAGTGGGATGAAAGAATAGATACACAAGAAAATCTGATAACTAAGTATAATTTCAAATAACATTTCTTTCAGCAACAGGACAGCATAAATAGCCTCTGAACCATCCTTCATCCCACCATTACCAGACACTCTCCCTCCTAAATGCTCATGCAACTGTTTGGGGTTGGTTTTGAGTTATTTATAGGCTGAAGAATCCTCTGACCCAGTTCAGAAACAGCCCCAGAAATGCAGAGTAGAAGGGAAAGAACGAAGGGGAAAGAATGAGGGAAAGAATGAGGGGCCTGGGGGCCTGTGAGCCTTTCCTGACCTTGATTTCTCTGAGTCATGAAAGAATTCAGAGCCTCATGGTGGTTAGGAATGGTCAGAATGTAGCTGAGAGTGTGCATTTGTGGTTTTTTTGGTTGTCTAGCAAACTTCTGCATGGACAAACAGGGGCTCTGCAGTGCTTGCAGAGCTGTGCTGGGCTCCCTGTGTGGTGAAGGGTCAGCTGTAGTTTGGGGTGTCAGGGGCTGCTGCACCTCTTTCCTCAATGCAGGTGCCAATCAGCTTTTCTATTAGCTGTTCATATCACTATATTACTTATCTGTGTTACTCTATTAGGGATTTAGGGTTTTTTCTCTTTGTTATGTGCAATTATTTGAGTAAATCTCTTTTGCAACTATATACTTTTTAAATAAAATACAGAACTAAAAGAGCTTACCTATATGGCTGTGGGAGGCCAGCTTTTTGAATGTGTTACCAGGTGTGTTAGCATCTGGGATACTTCTGTTTCCTGAGGAGGTTCCTGCAAAAAGAAATGTGCTTATCACCTGAAGGCTTCTAAATAAACCAATACAAGAAATCATATACACCAGCAAGGTGAATTGATTATCTTCATACATAAGAACAATTTTTTTTTGTTCTCCTTACCACAGCCTCTGAGCTCCAGAGACACAGAGAACAGGAATTTCTTTTAGAACAATCTACAAGCCTTGTTACACATTAAAACATGGTAGATGGGATCTGAGATACTTTTATGCCCCAAAGAGCTGCTCCTTGAGGTGTATCAAAACCTCTAATTAAAATATTTATCCTTGTAACACCTGCAGAAGCCAGGAGGGCACAGTTATGGCTGTGCACAGATGGGAAACTGAGATAGGGAAGGTTAGCTCCAAGGAAAACATTTGTTCTTCTGGGGTAGAGAGCAAGCTCATGAGTTCACAAATCATCTGTAGATTCCAGTTTGGTGTGTGAGAAACTCCAGGAAGCTGTGGTTTGACTTTATTAACGGGACTCATTTTTACTTAGGTTACTGAAGTTTTGTTATTGACTAAAACAAAGCTGTCTCCTCTTTGCAGAGCTGAATGTGTCAGCTCAAGTGAGCAACAGCTATCAAAGAAATCCACCAAGGATCACTGAGCAGAAACCCCAAGGAGCACCTTCCAATCCCTATGTGCCAGGAATCCCCAACCCATGTGGAAAACACTGAGTGTAGAAGAGATGACCTGATCATCTATGAGTAAAAATTCTGGGAGGGTTGTCACCATCACTTTTTATTCTTAGTGTCTGAGTGACTGGGTAACTTTCCAGAAGGTGTGAAAACTGGAGCTGCCTTCATCAGCTCAAGAAAATTCAAATCCACATCACCCACGTCCCATTGCAAAATGTGATGTAAATATCTCTTGTTCATGCCCTGTGGAACTGGAGTTCTCTCACCTTGTGTTCCTGAATCAAGGGCTCTTCAGTCTGCTAAATAATATTGGGAAAAAAAAAAAACAAACCCAAAAACTGTGGAAGTTAAATTGTCAATCTGTCAATGAAAAAAACAAGCTAAAGATATATGATACCTCTTTGTGCCAGACACTTTCACTGTGAAATAAGACTCATGCCAACATAAACTGGTGTGAAGAATACACTTCTGTGTAGGTAGGACAGTGTGAAACTAACATCCATTTTTCAGAAAGATTTTTTTTTGTGATTGTTTGTGCTTTCATGATAGTCTTAAATATTTATGGAAACTTACCATATTTGTAGAAAAATCTGTTCTAGAACACAATTGTTAATGCACCTTTGTTTGAAAGGAGTAAATTTCAAGGAGTAGAGTAGGATATTATAAAAAAATCAAAGTTCTAGATGTTCTGGCCAGGAATAGAGAGTTAAAGCACGGGATAGATATCTGCTGTGGAGTGGAGTACCTCATGACAGAATCAATATTTGTTGCACTTTAAAAGGAGGTTAAAATTTTTCATAAGATTCTCACTGCAGTAATTTAAAATAAGAATAATTCCACTTTAAAATAAATGAAATTTTCCCAATTATATATTTTTTTCCCCCGTGGGAAAATTATGTTTTCAACAAGATGAATCTTTCAGCATTATTTTTTTTCCTCAGTATCAAAAATGCAGTTTTTCTTACCAGGTAAAAATACTGATCTTTACCATCAGAGAACTTCAAGGTAACTATAGTCCTTGTCATGTTTTCTGTCACTCCAAAGACTTGTGGTCACTGTCTTTTCCCATCACATGTAATAATATGGAAATGTAAATAGGATGCGTTACCTAAGGAGGGAACTTGGACATTACAGCAGATATTGCCTGAAAAGAAAGTTGTAAAGGAATTACAAGTGTTGAAAAGGAATTCTACTTTGAGGGACTGAAGTGGCATTTCTAAATAAAAAATATTCTGAGTTTAGTCAGTGTGTTTTATTTTCATTAGTTAAAAACAAAGCAAACCAACCTTTTTGGGCAAATGTCAACCCTCTGTAGATTTTTATTTCCATGGATTAAAAACAAAGCAAACCAACAAAACCTTTTTGGACAAGTGTTAACAATCTGTATACATGAATTTATTTTCACTGAAATTTGCTATGAAGCTGTAATTTGACCCACTCTTTGCATACTTGAAATAAAAAAAAAAAAAATCAGTGTTTGAGTTGCTTCTAGATATACAATAATAATAAATTCAATTCAAAGTTTCTCTGGCTGAAAAAGTGATAAGAAATATGTGAGTGACTATACCAAAGCAACAGAAATAGATATTTCAACTGAAATATAATTTAAGCATTGTGTGGGATTGTTATGTAACAAGATAGAAAGGACAGAGGCTTTTTTGGCAGCTGAAGAAAATGAGCTTTGCTGGATTTCCAAGGTCACATCAGCAGTTGGATGAAAGGTTCTTTACTGAAGTGGGAAGAAGCAGATTAACTCAGAAATGAAGGTTTGGCAAAGGAGGCACATTGTGATGGAATGTTGGGATGTCACCTAAGTCCTGACTTAACCTGGAGGCCCCGTGCTGGAACCAAAGTGATGGAACAACCCTGGAGGCCTCCAGGAATTACATTTGGAAGGTAAAACACGAGGGAACTTCTCAGGGACAGGCCTGTGGAACTTGAGCACACAGCTAAACCAGCTCTGAAAGTCAGGCAGCAGCTCCCAGGAGGGAAATGGCAAAGAGCACACACTCAAGAACTCTCCCACAGCTTTCATTTACATTTTTTGCTTTTGTGGGTTGACAAAGAGAGGTGCCCTGCATTCCACGGTGCTTTCTGGAATCCTCAAGAAGTTACTTCTGTGTTCTCGTGCAATTATTGACATGCACAGAGGGCACGAGGGGAACTTCCATCAAAATGCAGCAGGGATGCAGCCCAGGGACTCTTTAAGGAGACAGTAAGGCTGCATTAGCAATTAAAGAGGGTTTTTAGGAGGGCTTGACAGATTGCAGTCTGGTGGCACCACTGTTTCTTTCTCAGTTACAAGCTGGCTCGATCTGATTAACAACAAAGGACTGGAACAGCACAAAACCAGCACTGAAATATGTCTCAGAAACCATGGAGCTTTATAAGGTTTCTTTGAAATGAAAAAAAATAAAGAAAAAATTTAAAAAAAGAAAAAAAATCATAGTTCATTTATCCCTATAGGGTGAGCTAGCTGAGATCAGCAACCTGGACTCTGCTCCATGGTGAGCAATATCATCAGAATGTTTTCCATTAAAATAAGGTCTATCTACATAAAATGCTGCAAGAAATCATGGCATCAATGGTGTATCCTTCATAAGGGGTCTTGAAGTACCAGTGTCATGGAAAGAAGTCTAATGGGGCACACAGAACCTTTCTACTAATAAAGAATAGTTTGTGCAATAGTAAGAGAAGTTTTTGTGTTTGTCAGACCAGCAATTAAAATTTAAAAAAATGCTTTATTTGTAGACTGATTTTTTTATAGGAAATATCAAAAAAAAAAAAAAAAACAAACAAAAAACCAAAAAACAAAAAACAACTTGGTGTCATTTTAATGGAATCCAAAATTTTAAGGTAGAACTTTTAATCTAAGTTCCATACATTATGAAAGAAGTCAAATAAAAATACGTGATCCTCCCAGGTATGTAAACCACAAACAATTACAAGAGAATTTGCATATGCATCTTTGTCATCTGCAAAGTCAAGTCTGAACCTGCTCCCTGCACAAGAAACTCAAGTTCTGTCATTACATTCATTGAGTGTGGATGTAACCCCTTTAGAACTTACACTCAACATGTATATTTTAATAGATATAAATTCACACCATCCACTGGTTAGAAATCACCTTTTCTCTGTATAGATTTACTGTCTGATGCTGATCAACTTTATATAGATGAAAACCAATGACCTAGAAGCAGAAGAGCTTTACCAGTTTAATATTTCCTCGGGCTACTTGCAATAACTACTAAAGTAGAAAACAAATAGATAACAAGAAATACAAGATCAAGAAACTGATTAAATAGGGCAATATGTTTGTGTTTAAGCAGGCTCAGCAACCTCCTAGGAATAACTAAGCAGATTCTCCCTTTGGGAAAAGTGGACAGCACCAGAGCCAATTTGTGACAAGAGCCACAGGAGAGGAGGAGATTTGCAATATCAAACAGAAGAGCATTAATAATGTTTTCAAGGGCCATAGAAACATCAAGATGTAAAGGTGCTAACAGCATTATTAATAATCAATCCCCAGGTTAAAATTTGATGGTTAAGAGAAAACATCAAAACAAAAGTTCTGTGCAATGTACAGAAAGTTGTTTTAAAGCGAGTCTTCAGGTATATGAATGGAACATTTCTAGAAAGGAGCAAGGTTTGGGCACAGTGCTCAAATTAGCTAAAAAAAAGAAAAAAAAATCCTTCACAAGGCTTTACTGGAAGGCCTTAAGCTTGCAGCACAGAGCCACTGCCTTATATACATATTTGCCTTTGAAAAAATACTGCATATATCCACTGAGAGCAGATTGTTGCCTCTCATCTGCATGGAGCAGCAGAATGTGAGGAAAGTCAGAAGGAACAAGGTGCACAGACACTCACAGAGCACGTCCAGATGGTTCTGCTGGCCAAGAACTCCTCCCAGGAATAAAGGGAGGGAAAGGTCAGTGGAATAAAACATTAATATCCTAATCAGTTTCCCAGTCTTCAAATAGAATTCAGAGAAGAGACTCTCTTACACAAAGAGATCATAACAGTTAAAAGAATAAAACAAGTTAACCTGACATAATGGAGAATTTTCTGCTGCTCTTTTATTGCAACTCTGGTCAGTCAAATATAGGTGGAAGTCAGATAAAAACACACAGAAAACAAGGAAAAATTAATCTGAAATTGAACTCAGAAATGAAAAAGCAGTTCTGAAGAAGATGATGATCTCTGTTTGCATAAAGTTTAAGATGATTATCAGGGGGGTTTAACTGGAATTTTTGATAAAATTATTGCTGATCTACTTTTCTTCATATAATTACAGCTTTATTATCAGTAAAAACCTTAATAGCTATTTCAGTAAAAGTGTTGACAAAAAATATCATGGCAGATTCCACAACAAGAATTTTGGAAAAGATTGGAATTCTGTATGCAAATATATTCAGCTTTGAAAATGGTTCAGGCTGATTGTTTTACAATAAGCACAGGCAGTTTTTACTGCTTTTATTTTTTTGGAAGAACTTCAGGCTATTTCAAAATTTGGATCTATATTTGCATTTTTGAAATTCAAGACAGCTGTCAGTTTTCATATAAAAAGCCCACCCTCCTCTACTGAGAACTCAACAGTTTTTTAGAGTGAAATAATAAAAACATGAGAAATGTTTGCTTAGGCACACCATACTTTCTCCTTGTATCTGCCACGATGCTATAAATTTAAATGTACTCAATATTGATGATTTTTGTGCTTGCTGGGTTTGGTTGCAACCTGAACACAACTGAAACAGCCGAAAATTCTGCTGAAGTCAATGAAAACTTTGCTTCCATGACCTGAACCTTCAAATTTTTACAATGTTACTGAAAGAAAAAAAAAACCCACAAAAAACCAAACCAGTTTATTGTGAAGATAAAAAGAAAAATGAACTTTGGATTCTTAAATCTCCGTAGTACTTAGAAAAATGCAAATCATTTAACAATTATATAAAGTTTAAAACTTCACTTAATGAAAATAAAAAGGAATAGCATCCTGCACTGGCATACAGTTGGACATTTAAGAAAGGAATCATGTCTAACAAGTATTTTAGCCTGTATTATAATTGTTACTGGAGGAAATAATCCTTTGTAATGGTGATTTAATCTCTCTTTAATCTGTCACATTGCATAAGCATTTCCAGACTACCAAATTGTTTCAACCTACCCCAAGTCAAGTTTGCTACTGCTGTACACCCATCATGCACTCACAGAGCAAACAAAAATATTAATGCAAAGCAATGCAGGAATAAACCCCCTTATATCCCATACAGCTTTATTAATTACAAACTGAATTCCCAGCAAGCTCATGCAAGGTACATGGTGAGGAAAACCTGAGCTGGGTTTTCATTCCTTTTAAAAAAAATTATTATTCTTTCTACTTTTTAAAAGGCTGTACACAGTTCTTGAAAGAATTTTGCCTTTTTTGATTGTGGTAAAAAACTAATATATTTATTATATATAAATATAGATTATATAATGTTAATTATAATGATGATAATAATTATTATTATTTGTCACTGTTGGACATGAAAGAAAGAGCTTGACTCCAGGTAGAAGAAAATTCAGAAGTCTATTTTATTTTTCACTCAGCCCTTTTATAATATGCTGCTCTAAAGAACCATACAATTCATTAGAAAAGACAACACTTCCCTTCATTGGTTAAATAATAGAAATAACATCTGTGAGAGAATTATTATGAGAAACCTAGAAGTGTTTATGAAAGATAGAAGACTTTTTGTTTACTTTTCACTGTCCTCAAGAGGAGTGCATTCTCTCACTGCAAAAATCAATCATTAACAGGCTAAAAATTTCACAAACTCAGAAAATCAGACCCACAATTATTATTATTATTATTTATATGTATTAAATATTTTTTTTCTGAAGTTTTTCAAAGCCCCACCATGTTCTGGAAGTGGGAGGGATCTTCCTGACCAACTCTCACCTGTGACAGGTCTCCACAGAGAGTTCTCTGCTGCCCAGGACAGCCACAAAGAGAACTGATGGTGGCTTCCCCTCTTTCTCTCTTCCAAGCATTGCCCCTGCCTCCTGTTTTTGGCTGCTCAGGGGAGGCTTGGTGTCACCAGAGCAGGGACACCTCCTCTCTTCACAGCCCCTTTCACCTTCCAGCCCTGGCTGCTGGGGAAACAACTCCTGAAGGGCTTCCTCTGACAGTGACCTGCGAGGCCACAGAGGCTGAACTGTGGAGACACAGTTGTGTGCAGATAATCTGCCAAAGGGAAAATTGGTGGGGAGAGGCAGGCAAAGAGGCAGATGAGCCATCCCAGCTGATTTGCAAGAACATAAGACCTTCCTTTACACGTAAATGTGATTTTTAAGTTACTCTCACAAGATGATCTGGTGGAGATTTAATCACATATGTAGCTTGACACACGTGAGTAATCCCTTAGGACACAAGCCTGTTAACATTCAACAAACGAAGCTCTTGCAGAGCAATTCACCCACAATATATTCCAACCAAACCGAGAAATCTGAAAAAGAAAACAGCTGAGATATGAATATTTAAAACTTTGCTGCAGCAGTGGACATGTGTAATAACTTTTCAAAGAGATTTTCAGAGGATTTTTTTTTAATACTGTACACACAGCACTTGTCCTAAATACATATTTACATTATGGACTGGAAAAGCTCTTTTAGAAACTGTTCTGGTCTTCTGGGTAAATAATATTCCTTTTAAAAAATTATGAATACATATTTAACTGATAAACTAGAATGGCTCTATTAGGCACATCATAAACAATTTTTTAACTGTCTAGTGAATATGTTTACTGCAGCACAGAAATGAATCCAGATTATTTAAGCTCTGTAATTTATTTTTCAACTGCAGCTCTTTTGCAATTTTAAGCCCTCTCCCCAAACAAAAAATAAAAGGATTCTCCTCCCTTTCCTTCCTCTCAGCTCTGTCCAATATGAAGCTTTGTAGAGGTAACTATGAAGGAAAACAGGATTTTTTCTGTGAACGGTATCATTGAAGCACTGTGTTCCAAACCATACATCAATCACTGTTGCCTCCTGGACATAAGATTTTAAAAAAAAAACTTGTGATCCAAACTATTTTGTCAATGATATGGGTGCTCTGCAGAGATAGAAGAAGGGATTAGAATAATTTTTCTTTCTGACCCCAAATGGAAAATATAAACCCCTAACTGATCCCAAAGAAATTATTTAAGAACTGAATTCATCGGTAGGAAGCTCTAAAATTTACTGCCAAACAGTGTTGGTTAATCCATGAATATTCAACAGAATAGAGACAGTTTTGCCTTTTCCTAATGGGAAAATATCTAAATACACAGATTTATAAAAATGGTGACTGTTCTTAGGAAAAAAAAAAAATCCTTGAACCAACTCTTCAGCCTGATTTATTTATTCAGTTTTGTTCAATGTCTGGACTATTTGTGAAGTACAAAAAAAAACCCTGGCAAGTTGGTCCAGATCTCCACCTCACCTGTAAGCATCTCTGGGCACCATTCTTCTATGACTATTAATTACTTTTAATGTAATTTTTAATGCTTTGCAAATTGTGTAAGGGTAGATTTTAAAACTTTGGTTATTTAAAATTATGTGGAGGTTTATAGCCTAAAAGACACCACCGATCTTAATAATGTGAAATGGAAATAGAAGGTGCTGAGAAGGACCAACAATTTCTCATCTATAGGACAGATTTCTTAAAGGTATTGGAGGCAGATATTCATTTACTCAAGATTATTAACAGCCCCACATTTTTTAACAGAGCCCCAGCTTTGTTTAGACACCTACCAGGGAGAAAAGGCTTCCAAATGTTCCCTAAGCAGAGGTTCCCGTTTTATAGCCATAGTTTCAAAAGCTCTCAGCATTCAAAGTGCTTTTGGAAATCTGGCCCCAGCTGTGAGCAGTGACCTCTCCTGGAAATCTGCAGGGATCTGGCATGATGGCATATGGAACGTTGCATTTAGTTGCTGGAATCTTAATTACCAAAAACATATTGACAAATTAGAGGGGGTTCAGAGAAGAGATACAAAAATGTTCAGGGGACCAGAGGAATTTACATACGAGGGAAGATAAAAAGAGCTATGTATGTATGGCTCAGCTATGATATAATTAAGAGAGGATGCATGCTAAGGCTCCACAAGTGTTCCTAATCTTGTGTGGAGAATGGGGAGGAACAAATTAAATGGGATATGAGGTTATAACCACAGCTGCAAGTAAAGAAGGGGAAAGATCTTCTTCTGAGTCTTCAAAAGAGCACCCTGGCAGTGAGGTCAGGCTCTGAAATGTGGTCTGAGGGACCAAGTTCCATTGCTAGGGTTGTGTGAAAGTTTACCTGTGGGATACAGCTCTGAATGCTCCAGAGAAGCCTGTTCAGATTCCACTTTCAAACCAGATTGTAACTTGGAGTGGTTAAGCTGAGTGGAAGTCTTCTTTGGAATAGCTGAAACAAACCCATTTGAGAGAAAAAAAAAAAAAAAAAAAAAAGAGAATGCCATTTTTTAGAGTAAAAAATAGTTATTGATTTGTCACATTTTTTAAGACAATACCATTATTTATAGAATTATAATACATAGTTGTTGTGGCCCTGATCTCTGAGAAAATAAACAGCAGTCCTTGACTAAAAGTTATAGATCAGAACTGTGAGATTAAGAACAGCTAATTGTGACCCATGAGGTGGCTACCAGGTGATTAGAGCACCTGCGTGTAAACACAGCTTTGCAGAGGCAAAAAGTAATCAGTCAATAATTCAATTAATCAATATATCTAGGTTTATAATGTAGACAGTTCCTATCAAGCCTGACTGAGGGCTGGAGGAATTGGGGCAGGCAGGTGAACAGAATCATCTGGGCTGCAGAGGGACCTGTGCTGGTTCTTTTGCCCCACTCCATCCTGCACCTCTCAGGATTTTGTGCTTCCTGAGCAGCCACACAGCAGACATGGGAGGAATTCTACCTCTGGATGTGCAGAGAGCCACAGCAACTTTAACCAAAGAATTGCAACCAGCCCTTCAAAAAGACTCAAGGGGTTTGAACTCTTGAGACCCCAAAGTCATCCTTGAGCCACAGGAATGAGGGAACCCTTCTCCCTGAGAGCCTTGTTTCCTCACTGCCTCAAACCTCCCTGTGATAAGAGAAAGGCTAAAACCCCACATCTAGAAAAGGAAAAGAAGAATCCATTTTCTGCTTCTAATTCTTGAAAAATAAAGGTTTCAGGGGTGTCCCCCAAAAGGGAGTTCCAAGGAGATCTGATTTTCTATCAGTCTCTCAAGGAGTGATCCTGCCACGAGCAGTGACCCTCAGCAGAGGGGTTCCTGTGGGCATCAGTGGGGCTCTGCAAGGCAGCTGGAGCTGTGTGCACAGCCCTTACAGCAGTGTGCTGGCACCAGCTTTACTGGGATCCACTGAAAACTCCTGCCACCATCACATCAGGTTAATGCCTGCATTATGCCTGCTTCATGTGGGAAAGAGGAATAGTCCATCTAAGTCAAATTCAGGGTAATTCTTTTTTTAAAAAATGAGTTTGGGCTGGAGGATTCAAAAAAGTTCAGCTTTTTTGAAAGGCTGACACACTTTTCCCTTCTCTGCATCTAGCTCCAAAGAGTTGGGCAGGACTATGACACAAGAAACCAGAGAGGTCACACGAAATAGACTGATCAGAAAAATCTTAGGCAATTTTGATAGTGAGTTTTTATTCAGCTCTTCCTTTCCTAATTTTATAATCAATATGAATAAATTTTCTTCACCAAAATGTAGCCAAAGCCCGTGGAACCCACTGCTGCAGGAGGTCACTGAGTCTGATAGTGCAGTTAAATTTAAAAGAGGACTGACTACATTTTATGGCCAAACAACATCTGTACAGTCATCCAAGCTAAGGTAATGGTGATGAAATTTCATGCTTGAGTGTGTAAAATGATTGCTACATCACTCAGAAAGGATTTTTTTTTTTTTTTTACTTCCCAGGTAGAGGATTACAGAATTGAGAAGATGCATTAGAAAAAGCTTTCTGAGCTTGGGTTTTTTTAACCTTTCTCCAGTGAGTGAAAGATCAGCTCATGGACCTCACCAAATAATAACTCAGCCTTCTACTTCTTCTCTTCTTCAACATAATGAGGCTCTTCAATGAGATGTTTCATTTCAGGACCTCCAAGTTTCTTACATTTTTTTCTCCTCTAACTGATCTCATGGGCAGGTAAAATAACTGAAGCAAATCTTAGTAGCTGCCAAGGTTATTAATTCACCCTCCTGACCTCAACAGGTGAGAAAAGTGAGTTTGCACACGAGCACGGAGAGGCCTGAGCCTGATATTTGATACAACAGCTGGGCTGCATTTCTCATGCAACTTCCAGTTACTGTACATCTGGCTTCGTTTAATTATAAAGCAAAACAAACAAAAAAAAGTTGATCTTCATTCAGTAGTCAGCAACTTAATGATAATTTTGACCATTTTTTCCTCTTTTCATCAGCTCAATTCTGTTTCCAGGACTTAATCATGGAATGAATTAGGCAGGGACAGAATATATATCTAGCTGAAGATTTTTGTGCTAACTTGCAGCAAATTTAATTCACTGGGAGTACATAGGGGAGGAAACTGTGGGGTGGAACGTCTGCTGAAACACTTAAAACCTCATTACCACATATCCCCACTTCACCCTGAGAGCTCCCAGCCTGTCCATTATTGTCCTGTCTCTACTTTCTGTGGGACTTTGAAAAGAAAAGGTTCAAAGAGCAAGACTTTCATGCTCCCCTTTCCATGTCAAACACTTTCAACTCCTGATTTCAAAGTGCCACTAGCTTGCTGTTCAAAGGCCTGTGGACACACAGGGGGTGAGATAGGAGGAAAAGGTTGCACTACAAAGCCTGCTGCATTCAGAGCAATACCCAGCTCTGAGATACAAATGATAATGTAAACCCTGGTACCCACCAATAAAACTGCCAATCTATGAAGGGAGGGCTGGAAAAATTCTAAATGGCCTCTTTCTGCCCCCTCTCTCCCACACTGCCATTGTGTCATTATTGGCTTAGATAAAAGCCTAATTTATATTTTGAAGTGCAGCTTTTCCTTCTGTTGCACCAATGACCAGGGGACTGCAGAATCAGGAGAGAAGCCCAAACCCCAAATAAGTTAGCTAAGAATACATAAAGAAGTTCCTAGCAACATCTGAAAAACCTGCCTTGCTCTCTTTGAGTACTCATCCACCTCCCCTTCTCTATCTGTATCCTTTTCATCTGCCTGCCCACAAGATTTGGAACACCATTAATTGGTCCTCAGGGAGGCTGACAGGCCTGTGCTTTTATGACTTGATTCTTTGTATTGTACACATGTGGGCATCTCTCAGGAGATAAACAAAGGGAAAACGTGCTGGAAAGGGGGGCAGGATTTGTCTAAGACTAAACGCAGAACAAACCGCCCTCCCAATTTGCAGCTAATATCCTAAATTGCATGAATAAATCCACCCCCCTCCCCGTCTTCCCTCTTCCCCCACACCTGCTTCTCTTAATCTGCTTTTCCTGATCATTACAGGCTCGTCTTCTGAGGAATTTCACCTCCCATTTGATATCAAACTCTTCTTTTGCACCCCCTCCCCGTCCCATTCCCCCTCCCCCTTGCCAACAAAAGAGTGAGGTGGTCTTATGAGAAGATAAAAAGAATAGTTGATCATAAGAACTAACCTGGAGCCAACACCTTGGTCTTTCGTCCCTTCAGCAGTTTCTAAACCCTAAGCACCTGCAGCTAATTCTCATGGCTTCCAGCCTTGGTCTTCGATTTGCTGAGAGTGAGAGACTTTCTGGAACAGCTTTCACTGCTCAGGAAAAATAAACTTTAAAACTCAGAGAGTCACCGGCACAAACTTTAGAGCCCATGTGTGCTTGTGCATGCACAGGCCTGAGGAGAAAGCAGCCTGTGCTAGACAGAGGCACCAGGAATTTTTAAAAATGGGTACAGCCTTGGCTGCTGTCCAGCAACATGCCAGAATTCCTACAGAGATTTGGTATTTACCAACACAGCAGGCATGTGAGATGTTTTTCCCTGAGCTGGACACTGCGAAAAGGAGTTCTGGATCAAGTCCTCCTGGTCTTACTTCCAGAAGTTTTGCTAGAAGGACAAGAATTTATCCTGCTTTCAGAGCTGAAAACTACTGTGAGCTTGTGAGCCAGACTCCCAGCTGGGAGGCAGGTGTGTGAGAGGTTTTATATCCACCCAGCACATCCTACAAATCTGGTCATTTGTGTCTGTGCCCAGAAGCCAAAACAGCACAGGCAGAGCGCAGCACCTGGGAATGAGAATCCAACATTTTCATTCTCTCTTCTTCCTCCCCTTCCTCCCTCAGCCTGCCTGTATTCCAGTGGTTAACTCCACCAGGTGTATATTTGAAATCTTCAGCAGAGGAGGAGATATGGATCCTCATATTCCATGGCTGGAATGGATGCTCTGACTCCTAAATGTCTGTGTAAAATGTGGCCCCTTCTTATCCTCCAAATTCTTCAAAGACAGAAGAGGTTGGTCTGAAGGAAAAAGCCTAGGTAAGCAGAGTATTGCCAAGGAAGGCCTCTGCAAGAAAAGTGGAATTGATCACAATCTTGTCCTGAACTTTTTAATTCGTTACAATAAGGAGCCCCTAGCTCCACATGCCAATTTTTTGTGAATTCAAGCAACTAACTTTCCCTTTTATGCAGACACAATGTATATGGTGAATGTATTTTGGAGGTTAGACCCTTAATTTGAAGTTGATGGAGGCAGAATCTGTTGTATTGATATAAGACAATTTTTTTGATGTTAAGACCTCAGAGCCTTTAGGAGATTTGACGATTTTAGCTGCAGGAAGTTCTTAGCTGTACCTCTGACTCAGTTTACACATCTGAAGATAATCCCACTTGCTGCTTAATTTCTTTGTTCAGGAATATTTTCATTCATAACTTTTGAATATATACTCAACATTGGTGCATTGTTTACATTTTTTCAAAGAGAATCATATATATGTGGCATAAACTAATTTTTAATTTTATTTTTTCTCCCCAGAGGTTAACTTGTGAAGGCAAATTTCTTCAGGGAAACTAAAGGAAAGGCCACAGTAAGCACTTTCCATATGTCAGCTCTTGTTCTTCCAAACTTTTCTGAGGCATGGCAATTTCTACCTGGTTTTCATACTGTACTCAACAGCAGGAATTTCAATGTGGGTTGTAAAACCTGCTTAAGAGCCTGGGTAATTTACCTCACGTTGATTACTCTGGAACAGCTAATGGCACGAGCTAATTAATCTATGGCTGCCTCACCTGTCTGTGCTAAATAGTTGCAATAGTAGATATATCTTTAAAAATCTTGAGGTTTTTTTAATTGTTACCTATTGTGGCTTTGTGCACCTGGCAGAAATAGGCATTTAAATTACAGACTTGGTCTGATTTGAGCCTAGGATCTAAAGACATCTATAATGGGAAAAATGTCCCTGGAGAGAAATACATTCCTGCAAGACAAACTCTGCTCTCAGCTTGGGAAGAGACAGCAGCCAGGCAGGGCAGATTTTGGCAAAGATGAAATATAAAAAAGCATCAAGCTGCAAGCTTTTGGTCTTGTGTTGTTCCCACCATGCTGGCCTGAAAACTAAAGGGCAGTGTGAGAGGCCCCATGTGTTAATAAGCTCATAGGAAATACTGTCACTAATAATTTCTTCCAGTTTCCCTGAAAATGAGCTGAGCAGCCACTCATAAGCAAGGTTCCTATAAAACAAAAGACACAATTTAAATCTACAGTCTGAAGGCTGTAGCTCAAGGCAGAGCACAAGTGGCAGCTTTGAGGTTTGCACGCTCAGCTGTGTGTCTGTGGGCACCAGACACAGCAATCAACTTTAAACATGACCAAGAGATCATTTAAATATAGTTGTTTGTCACTGGCTTATAGCCTATCTGGCATCCAGTGCTAAAATCAGTGTCTGGAGCCTGACTTTCAGAGGTTTTGTACCACTTTACATGAATAAAGGACTTTTAATGCTTAGGAATACATCGTTGCACTAAAATAGTCACTTTTCAACCCCAGCTGAAAATGCCCCTTTGGGGATTCTCAGCATATGGATAGTTACATTGAAAATCAATTCTTCTGACATTCAGAGCTTTCTTTTGGAGAGGTTTATTTGCTCTACTAACCATTTTAAGCCTCTGTGGCACCTTCTTACTCACCATAACTGCTGTGCTTAGTACCTGGCCCATAAGCATTATTTGATTTCAGTACCCTGTACATTGTGTCACTTGTAAAATTAATATAAAAACTGCTTCAGAGGTCTCCTTGTTTGTGTTGGTGTTAAAGCTCTCCTGCAGAAATGTGAGTGGTGATGGGGAGTGTGGGGAGTTGGGGATTTGGGGTGCACAATCCCCACCTCCTCTGGAGTTCTCCCCAGGCCACCAAAAGCACTTTCTTCAGCTCTGGTGATGGAAGAGGCCCATGGGCTCAGCTCACAGGTCCAATTCTGCTCCAGTGTGCAGGAAAACTCACCTGAGGAGAAAATAAAGAAGTTGAGTGCTAATATTGAGAAAACTGAATAAGAGCAGTTGTGGAGTGTCATACACAAGGCAAATTACAGGTCATGAGTTTGCTTGAAATGTGCAATTTTGTACTAATAAGCCATAGAAAATATAATTAATTACTTCTATTGTATGTCTTACAGCAGTGGCATCTTTTGGCTGCAAATTTCTGCATTGCTCCAGTTCTGTTAGGGGCCAAAGAAGTCTTTTAGTTTTAGTTTTTCTTTGGTTTTCAGTTAAATACTTTCTACCAAACTTATTTTTCTGTTGACTTTTTTTTTTTTTTTTCTTTTTTAATTGGTGGTGATTTTCTTTTAAGGAGAACCTCATTTAAAAAACAAAGATATTTGTTTGAGGGGTTTTAATCCATGCCTAATCTTAAAAATTCTTTTGGAATAAATGATATTTCAATTTACTTCTCCGCAGAAGAGCCTGTTGTTCCAGGGAATTACACCCTCACTTCAAACTCTAAAGTTCATTTCTGTATATTCTCAGGGCTTCTTGCCTGTTAAAGTAAAAATATGGTTAATTTTTCTGGAGCTAGTGTTAAATTGCTACAATGCCCTGAAATTGGTCAGCCTTAGATGTTAAGAAATAATGCCTCATTCATTAAATAATGCCTCATTACATATAAGACACACTGGACAGAGTGTGGTTTTTTGTTTTTTTTTTTTTTTTCATTCAGATGGAGTCTCACCAGCATGAGAAAAAATTCAAGCACCTGTTTTGCAACGTATGTTTTATATGGCAACTGTTATAACTTTTTATTTTTTCTTGCCATACCAGTCTAATAATTACAAAGAACAGCATCCACAGAATAATAAACTGGTTTTCTGGTTCATTTTTAAAAGTCTTACTGTGACCTTTTTCCCTATGGCAATCACCACCCTACTTTTTTGGCTGAAGTCTCTCTAAGATGGGGAAGTTACATCAGCAATTTCACCTACTCTGAAATCACCTCATTCTGCCCTGATTTATACCCCATGAAATGCTACTGCCCTCAGGAGGGTTCTGCAGAGTGTAAGGCTGGGCAGAGTTTGATCCAGAATGTTAAATACTGGAGCATCAAAGTTATGGGTTTATTGCAATTATTATTGCTCCCCATTGGTTATTTACTTATGCTTTATCTCAGCTACAGCTAAAATTCTATGCTACAAGGTATGTGGGGAGAAATAAAAGCACAAACAGCAAGTGAGTGCATTGATTTGGAATGGGCTTGAACCTGTTTTTATGCCCCAGGACGCTGCAGAAATGGAGGGATTTTCAAGGCTCCCCACAAAGTGACCTGAGAGCTGGGATTCTGAGGTGTCTGAAAAAGCTCTGCTGTAAAGTGAGGCAGCTCTGGCACTGAGAGGAGCTCAACTTTCTCCATCTCAGGGGCAGGATGGATTTTGTGATCCTCATTTCCCTCTCTGCCATACCTCTCTCAGTGATGAACCTCTTCAGAGACCTCAATCCTTTGAGTATCTTCAACAAAGCAACACCAACTCATCTGACTCCTTCTGCACCCCTGGTAATGTTTTCCTGAAAATTAAAGGGCAAACCTCTGCCACTTCTCAGTTAATTGTGCCTGGAGAAAGGCTCCATGCTAAATTACCAAACTTTTCACTCAAGATTTTCCACATCCAATCACAAATTTAATAATCTGGTACTATATCTATCTATATCTAATCTATATCTATCTATATCTATATCTACATATATATCTGTATCATCTATATCTATATCTATATCTATATCTATATCTATATCTATATCTATATCTATATCTATATCTATATCTATATCTAT
>VZUI01037005.1:0-22307 GCA_013401135.1 Cettia cetti | reverse complement strand
GTGCCCAAGGCCAGGCTGGACACTGGGGCTGGAGCAGCCTGGGACAGTGGGAGGTGTCCCTGCCATGGCAGGGGTGGCAGTGCATGAGCGTTAGGACTCCTCACAAGCCAATCTGTTTTATGTTTGACTTAAACAGAGAAGAGCTCTGTGGATGAATGCTGGGATGTTTCAGCTGGGACACGAGGCAGGGATTAAACGTTTTGAGGTACCCCAGAAGTTGTGTCTGTGCTGCCCTGGCCCCTCCACCCGCAGCTCTCTGCACCCACAGCTGGGCCTCCTTTCCCCAGGGCTGAGCTCCCTGAGTTCAGGGTGCTGCTGGGCAAGGTCAGGGGGAAGGTTGTTCGTGCCAGTTGCAAATACTTTCGTGACTGGGGAGTCACAGAGCTGGTGGCAGCAGGGGGATGTGCCAGCACAAAGGCAGTGAGTGGAATTACTGTGATAATACATTTCAGTCCTCTTTTATATAATAGATTATAGGGGAGAGTCTTTTTCAGAGTGTGTTTGCAATGGTTCAATAAGTTTTAATTATTCCAGATCTGTTCTTTATGTGTAGTACAAGAAGCCAGGTCAGATTTAAAGAAATAACTATTAACTCTTCAGACATGTGAAAAAAAAATATATTTTTCTGAATGTCACCTCCCAGGAAATGAGAGCTGTGTCCAGGTTAGGGTATTCTTGGTTATTCCCCATCCATGCTGAATTCCTCTCTCACACCTCACCTGCTGTTCCAAAACACTCCCCAGCTTTCACTGGCCATCAGGCCACAGTATTGAGCAAGAGGATGCTTTGTTTTCTCTTTTGACCTTGCTTTGACTTTCACCTGTCAGTGACTGTGGTCACAGCCATCATTCTCTAGGGAAGCTGAATCCCAGGTTGGGGATAACTGCTGAATGGTGGTCCCCAGTGGGAATGCAGCTACTGGAGCACTCCACTGAATTTTTTGTGCCCTCTGTGCTCTTCACCCTGATTGTTGACTCAGTTTTCCCTGTGTTTGCAGGCACCAGAGCAATGGGGCAGTGATCTCCCGCTGCGGCCAGCCCGAGGTGAGCTGGTGGGGCTGGAGGAACGCCGACGATGAGCACCTGGTCCAGTCCGTAGCCAAAGCCTGTGCCTCAGACTCCAGGTCCAACAGTAACAAGTTAATGAATGGGAATTGTTCCAGAGATTTGTCCAATGGAGGGGACCTCTCTGATGTGGAATTTGGTAAGGCTGTCACTGTTGCTTTTCTGGCGAGGGCAGAGCTTTATGTAAAAGTTTAATCTCCAGTGCTGTAACTGTGAATCTGTTGCATTTAATCCCCATTCTCCAGTGCATGTGCATTGTGGGAGTGAGGGAATCATGCTGTAACCAATGTCAGAAGGATCCTCTGAGCTCCTCACCCGTTTCTCCTTCCCAGACTCCTCCATCTCCAATGCCTCAGGAGCAGAGAGTTTGGCAATCCAGCCTCAGAAGCTTTTGATCCTGGACGCCCGATCTTACGCAGCAGCCGTGGCCAACAGAGCCAAGGGGGGTGGCTGTGAGTGCCCAGGTGAGCAGCATTCCTCCTCAGCTTTCCAGGCAATCACTCAAAGGGATTTGCTCCAGTGTCATTACCCTGACACCCTTCAGCACTGCCCCGTACATTGCTCATCTGGCTGAACGTTCTGGATCACGGCAGCCCCCACCCAGCCCTTCAAAGGGCAGGTTGAGCTGTTAATTGGTCTGTTCTCAGGCCATTAGCCCAGCTGGCAACAGTGCTCAGTAAATGCTGAACCCTGTGGAATCTGCTGAAGAGCTTTCCCTTGCTGAGTCAGATGTATAAACTAGAGACAAAGGTGTCTAGTGTGCTCCTGTCTAAAACCCCTGAACTTGTAAAACCCACTGTCTGCAGAGGAGAAGAATACTCTAGAATGGTTGTGCAAAATACAAATTCTCAGCAATATCCCTAAAGCTGAAGCATTTTTCAGTATTTGTATCATAGCAACTGCAATCCTGCCTCACCTTGCGTGTGTACTAATACAGTTGCAACACCACTTTCTGTGTTCTTTGGCACTTGTGAATTGGTGGTTTTATAAACAAGATATTATTTATGGTCCCTGTTGGGTATGAATGCAGCCTGTTAAAATTCCATGGGTGGAGAGGCTGGAAAAAAATCCCAGACAGAAAAACTGGAGATAAGATAATGAAAGCTCTTTTGACCATTTATTTTTGGTTTGGTCTTTGCTGCCATAGCTGCATTTTGATTTGTAACCACCAGTTTAAAAAAAATGAAGTTTCCATTTAGCACCTCAAAACCACTAAATAATTCTTCATCAGAGAGTAAAATTTCGAAACAGAAAAGCAGAGTATACAGGAAGTTTGATTTTCTTCCTGTATATTGTTTTTTAGTTCTGTGGAGAAAGTTTTTAAACAGCTTGTCACCTTCAATAAAACCTGTATTGCTTTTTGCTGCTAAATTTTCTGCAGGTGTTGCCAGGCCTGCTTCATTTTCTGTATAAAAATAGCTCATTTATGCTGTGCTTCATTTCAGATATAATTCAGTAAAAATACAAAAAAACTCTGAAGTTGTCTAATACTGTCTGAGGCTGCTCCTGGAGTTGCAGTCCCTCATTGTGTTTGGCCCAGCATTAGTTGGGCTCATAAAGAGTTGGGAAATCCAATGATGCTAAACATCACAGACTCCTGAATTTTCTTGTGCAAGCACTCAGTATCCCAGATTTTGCATCCTGATTATTTTTCACCTGTAGAAATGGTCTTTTTAGTTACTGTGTGATCATTCTTGTGCAGACTGAAGCATCACAGCAGAAGGAAGACTAAATCTAGGGAAAACTACTGGACTGGTATTTCCTGGCCCTCTTTAGGCCTGGCCCTGTCTGTCTAGGCCTCCAGTGTTGCTTTAGCACATCAAAAGTAATTCCATGGCTCTCCTGTTTTCCTGAGCTCCCAGTGTTTCTCATGTGTGATGCTTCCTCATACAATTCCCCTCAGAAGAAAGCAGTGGATAACCTTTCAGCCTTTTTGAGTGCTTAGGAAAAGGAATCTGAAATCAGTCTAACTTAAATCCATAAATTACCAATTAATTATTATTTATGTTTTCCACCTTCTGATGTTTCTCAGTCTTTTTACAAACATTCTGGAACCTGGAGCAAAGGAATATCCCTATTCCCAGAGGTTTGCACTCTGCTTTTTGCAACCTGAAGTGAAACATTTGAAATAAATACAGCAGGACTTTGCTAAATGCTTCCTGTTTTGCTGGGCTGACATGTCTGGAATACCCAGCGAGCTCCAAGGACTTACAGAATCTTTGTAAACAGATTATTTCATCTGTCCACAGCAACGGGGGTTTGTTTTTATATTAAAAAAACCCCCCTTCTTTTAGAAAGGTAGTTGTTATTTCTTCCCTCTGTCTTGCTCTTTCTCTGCAGAATATTACCCCAACTGTGAAGTAGTGTTCATGGGGATGGCAAACATCCATTCCATCCGCAAGAGCTTCCAGTCGCTGCGTCTGCTCTGCACACAAATGCCAGATCCAGGAAAGTAAGTGGAAGTTTGGAGCTTTGGGCCTTTGGTTCTGTGTTTCTGCAGCCACATTCTTCCGTTGATGATTTTTAAATTGAAATTCAGTGGATTTTCCCTTGGTAATAGTGCTAAGCTATATTTTTCCATTTTCATGGAAGTCACTGGTTTATTCTGATTGAAGTGAACATAGAAAATGAGTTCTGAAATTAGAGTGTAACCTTGAATATTGATACCAGAATGTTTTTTTCTTCTGAGCACTCACACTTAGGCTGATCTGCTATTCCCACCTCTTTAATCCTCACCGTTGATTCTCCTTTGGAAAATTGTGGTGGTGTTCCGTGTACTTCACTCATTTATAATGTCATTTCAGGAGAATATTTTATAACCTTCCAGTGCTATGGGGTAACATCCCTGTGATGGCCCCCACCTTGGCAGCTCCTGAGCTTTGGATCCTCACTGTAGCTACCCCAGTCCTGTTTTCCCTCCCACTCCCCTGTTTGGAATATGCTGCTAAAGCCTTCCATGGTTTCAAAGTAGACCCAAACCTTCAGCTCGTGTCTGGCAGTACCTTGGGTTGGCTACGTGGCTTTGCTGCTTCCACCTCTGGGAAAGCGTTAACAAGACATAAGTGAAAAATGCTCCAGGGTGACACTCTCAGCTTATTAAAACAGCAGCTTCGCCGTGATAAACTCAGACATCCAAACCTGAAAGCATTTTAAAAGAGCAAAAACTGTCTTGCCTGGTTTCCCTCTAGTTGGCTGTCAGCTCTGGAGAGCACCAAGTGGCTGCAGCACCTGTCAGTGCTTCTGAAATCCGCGCTGCTCGTGGTGCACGCCGTGGACCGGGACCAGCGGCCGGTGCTGGTTCACTGCTCCGACGGCTGGGACCGCACGCCCCAGATCGTGGCCCTGGCCAAACTCCTGCTGGACCCCTACTACAGGACCACGGAGGTGGGTGAAGCAGCTGGGAGTCACTGGGGTCTCTGGAGGGAGTCTGGCTGTGAATTATTTCAGGTTTCCCCCCTGGGAAAGGCGCTGAAGCTGGCAGGAGTTTGTCGTCCATAGTCTGCAGTTACTCCCAGGTGTAGGTACGTCTGTAACTCAGGAGCAGCTCACATTCCCTCTGCTGTAACTGCACAGTCATGGTCTTGCTTCCCCATATTTCATTTAGGAATATGGAGTACAAAGTGCTGCAGTTGCAGCTTCTGGTTTACCCGTGCAGATTTGCAGCCAAACACTGATAGAGAGCCTTCCTCTTTGCTGCATTTCCCAACTGCATGGTTTCCCAGTTTCACATTTTCATTACCCTCTGTCAGTTATATTTCTCCTGATTTTCCCCCGCTCCATCACTTTTCAGCACTGTGGGATGTGTGCTGGCTGGCTTCCATCTGCCAGCCCACAGGCAAGATGCCTTTGTTGTCCAGAACAGAGCTCTGTGTCTGAACACTGCTGTGAGCTGCTGCTTAAAGCCTCACACACACTAGGACCAGGAGCTGGAACTGCCTTTTGGATGAAAGTGTGAAAAATTCCTGGATCCTTTTCCACATGGATTCTAGAAGCTGACATCCATCAGGATCTGCTCCTGGTCCTCCAAAGGATGCTGTCCTTCCTGCTTGGGGAGCAGAGTTGTGCTGTGCACACTCTGGGCCTTCCCTGTCACCCAGAGCAAACCATAAACTGTAGCAGTCTGTACTAGGATCAGAAACATTGAGGAAAATGAGTTTTCAGTGCTGTCAGATTTGAAGCTTTTCAGCTGCTAGCCATTATTTTGGCTCTAATCACAGCCATTATTTTGGCTCTAATCACAGCCTTTGACTCAACAGACATTCTCTACAATTTTTCTTTCCACTAAGAACCAAAACCTTCTTGCCCTGTGATAGATTTCAGGTCCTGTGAGACGAGGTGTGCCATTCAGCTGCTCACCCAGGCACTGTTTGGGAATGTTCTTTGCCCTTTTCATGAAAAATCACTCAAGTGAACCTTTAATCAACCTTGTGACTGCTGTACACACAGACAAGCACCTGCTCTCCCTGAGCTTGGATGTCCTGTTGTGGATGGATGGTTTTCTTTCCTGACAAGTGGATCTGACCATCATTTTCAAGAAAAGTTTTTATATAACTTGTCCAAATACTGGAGACCATGATCCAGAAGCTCTGGCAAGATGAACTTCCTACTTGTCACTGCCTGGATGAGATAGGGCTCTTATCAGGATCCTCCCTGCCAGTCACTGAGGACTTAACCTGCCTTATTCCCTTTCTTGTTCATGTAGTTTGGGAATCCTTATCTGTTCTTATTCCATTTCAGAGCACAGAGGCATTAGGGGAAGCACTAAAGAGAAGTAATGAGCCTGGTGCTGAGGGGAAATAGGAGAGAGGACACAGTGATTCCCACAAGTCTCAGACCATCTCAGAAAACTGAACCATGGAAAAACAGGAATTCTTCATCTCTCCCCTCCTCTCTGCAGGGTTTCCAGGTGCTAGTGGAGACGGAGTGGCTGGATTTTGGCCACAAGTTTGCAGATCGCTGTGGCCACGGGGAGAATTCAGACGACCTCAATGAGCGCTGCCCGGTGTTCCTGCAGTGGCTGGACTGCGTCCATCAGCTCCAGAGGCAGTTCCCCTGCTCCTTCGAGTTTAACGAAGCATTCCTTGTGAGTGGGGAGACTGCTGGTTTAATACACTGCTGCTAAACACTAGAGCCCGGAGGGTGGATTTTCCCACCTTTCTGTGGCATTCTGTGTCCAAGGCCAGGCTGGACGGGGGTTGGAACAACCTGGGATAGTGGGAGGTGTCCATGCCCATGGCAGGGGGTGGAACTGGATGGGCTTTAAGTTCCCTTCCCGCTCAAACCATTCCATTACTTTATATATGAATATATTCTATGTATGCTCTTACCTGATAAAGGGAACAAAAAAGCTGACCAGATACAGAGGATAAAAACACTTGTGTAACCCACAGGGTCTGTTGACTCTTAAAAGCAGAAGCCTCAAGGACTTCTTTTAGACTTTAAAGAAATAAATTATATTAATTGAATAGTCTCACCTAAGAGGTGTAAAACAACCACACAGCCTGAAAAAAATTCTTCATACTGCCAATGCAAACTCCCCCCTGCTTGGATCTTGTTTTGACTTGAATACTCCTGTAAAAACAACCTGCTCCATTCATTTTTTTCAGTTTGTTCACTGAAAATGTGTAGGGTATAGGAGCTGTGCTTACCTTCTTTGGAAGCAGACAACATTCCTGATAGGAATTCACCCAGGATGGTGCAAGTCAATTCTCTGGGGAAGGGACAGTTATGTACTGCAGGACCAGTAATCTGAAGAGTAGAAGTTTTTATGAAGTGTCTGATCCACTAAGAGATTTAAGGCACATTCCTGTGATTGTGGCTGACTGGAATTACCACTTGCCAGCTCAGCCATGTAACTGAGCTCATGTACAGTCCCCGAGTAGCTCAGTTGTGAAATGAGATACAACAGGTAGTAACTGGCTTCACAGCACACTGCTAATCTCCACAGGCTGGGAGAGAACATACCCGTGGTGTGCTGGCCTTTGTAGAGTGAGCCCCTAATTTATTACAGTATTGAACCACTTGTCTTCATTTAAACATCTGAATAATCCCAAGGAAGTCATTGATATGCCTGAAGTTAAACTGGCATTTGTTAGGCTGGGCCCAGCGTGGAGTGATTAATGAACAGCATTTCTGTGCTACATGAATGTTTTGTAGCAATCATGACTCTGCTTTGCCTGGCCTGCAGGGCAATAAGTTTGTATCAACATGAGTTGATTAGGAGCAAATATTTTGTCTTTCTGTGTTGCATTTTTTCCTGAATTTGTTCAGTTATGATTTTAAAAGATTCTTCTCCCCTTGCATTCCTTTGCAATTGGTTTGTACGGAACTATGTGAGACATGCCTGGGTTGGTGTGGCTGCCCTGGGGAGGGCTTTGGTCCGGGAGGGGAGCTGAGGCTGCTCCCTCAAGCCAGCTGACACTGCCTGTGTGTGGCTCTGTGCAGGTGAAGTTGGTGCAGCACACCTACTCCTGCCTCTTTGGAACATTCCTGTGCAACAATGCGAAAGAGAGAGGAGAGAAACACACTCAGGAACGGACCTGCTCCGTCTGGTCTTTGCTGCGGGCAGCAAACAAAGCCTTCAAAAACCTGCTCTACTCCTCCCAGTCGGAATCTGTATGTACCCCAATCCCCTCCTGTGGGAGAGCCCTGGGGGGCTCCCCCAAACAGCAGCCCACAAATGGGGGTCCCCTGAGAAACACCCCAGCGGTGGGACACGGTGACCTGGGGGTCAACCACAGCTGAGGTGGTGGCTGCCCATCCCTGGAGGTGTCCAAGGCCAGGTTGGATGGGGCTGGGGCAACCTGAGGTAGGGGAAGTGTCCCTGCCCATGGCAGGGGTGGCACTCCAGGAGCTTTAAGGTCCCTTCCAGCCTAAACCCTTTTGTGGTTCTCTAAAGTGTCTGCCTGAACAGAGAGGTGATTCCAGACCAGCTCTGCTCTCCCTGACATTCACCTTGGAACACCCAGCTCAGGCTGATGTTTGAAGTCTTGGGTTAATTTTGCTGATATTTGGGGAATGCCACCTCAGAAATTTCTCTGTGCTGAAATGTGCTTTCTGTGACTAAATATTTTATTTTTTCTAACAGAAAACATTTCAGTGTTTGATAAATAGACCTCTCTGGAGAACTGAGCTGTGTCAGAGGAGTGACGCAAAATTGCCTGCAAACCTAGACACTGTGTCTAAATTAATTTTAAATCTAAACAGAAAAAGTGGCTCAGATTATTTAGTGTATCTTTGTTTCTCTTGATGCCTTCAGGTTTGCAGTTTCGTTCCTCCATGGTAGGAGCTTACTGAGGGTTCTGGGAAGAGGCTCAGTTGTGTGTTTGGTACAAGGTGACGTGAGGGATTCAAGGGTGCAGAGCATGGGCAAGAGAGCAAACACCAAATGACATAATGGTTAGGACTGCAAGGACTTGTATAAATATTTAAACCCTTTTTATTTATTCAAGTATCAGATGTCATTAACTGCACTGTAAGGACTATGCAGTGGGTTTCTATATGATGGATGTGGCTTTCAGTTGTTTCTTAGAGCAAAACTAAACCCTGGCTAAGCAGGAAGGAGTTTATGCCCACAGCAATTGTAAAAAGATGAATTTTCTACTCCCCCTGAGCCCTCCTTGGCTGAGTGTGCTCTTGACTGTCACTGCAATGAGCCCTTGGAGCCGTCCCACCTGGCAGTGCTGGGGAGAGTTCGTGAGGCAGAGCAGACACAGCCTGGGGGGATCTTAAGCTGTGGATGCCTCTAGATTTCCATGAAAATGCCAGGAGGAGCACAGAGAGGGCTCTCACAGTGACTGTGTGGACAGGTCTGTCCTTGGGCTGCCCTTCTGTGCTCTATCCTGCTTGGCTCCTGTTCTAGGAGTGTCCTGTTCTCACAAGGACACTCCTTCTGCATGTGGGAGTTCGGGTAATTTCCTGTTTTGGGTTCATTTTCTTGTGGTTTTACTTCAGGGTTTGAAAGGTGCCTATGGTGCAGCCACATCCCATATAGAGCCAGAGTTGTTCAAGAGCAGCAGACACCCCACAGCCCTTCCCCTGCTCAGTGCCAGGGAAGCAGAGTGTTCAGAGAGTCTCAGAATATCCTCATTTAGGAAGGGACTCACCAGGATCATCCAGTCCATCCCCTGGCCCTGCTCAGGGCATCCCAAAATCCCACCCTGTCCCGTAGAGCATTGTCCAAATGCTCCTGGAGCACTGGTAGCCTTGGGGCTGTGCCCACTCCCTGAGGAGCCTGGGCAGTGCCTATCTGGTGGAGCCAGCTGTTCCTCTGCCATTGCCTGCTTTTCCATGGGAAAGTTGCTTGGAAAACAGTGGAATTGCTAAAATGACCCCAGGTGTTTTTAAAGTGAAGCAGAAAGTATATTCCAAAATCAAGGAATCCCTTTTAAGAGCAAGCTGCCTCTTCAGAGAACTTCTGCATGTACTGAGTATGTACCCATGAGTGCCTCCTCTGAAGCCAGGCTGGGCTGTGGTGGGTTGGGGTCCATGGAATGAGTTCAGCTCCCTCCGGCACGGTGTAACACAACACACAAGGGAACCTCAGCACTCAGAAGGAGCCACTGAATTCCATGAGTTGTGAAGGTGTAGATTGACAGAGGGCTCATTGCAGGAGTTCATTCAGGAGGAGCTGAAGGCTGGCATTGTTCTGCCTCTGACAGAAAAGGTCATTTTAGTCCCAAGTGTGGCCGATGAAAAGCTGCCACCAGCCCTTGGTGTGGGCTGGACATGTCCCAGCGGAGACCTGTCCAGTGACCTGAGCCCCTCAAAGCTGAACTTCTCCTGCTGGGAGGCAGCAGCTGACCCTTCCCGTGTGCTCCCCGTGCCAGGTGCTGTATCCCGTGTGCCATGTGCGGAACTTGATGCTCTGGAGCGCTGTTTACCTGCCCTGCTCCTCCCCCTCCACGCCTGCCGATGACACCTGTGCCCCGTACCCTGTGCCAGGCTCTAGCCCCGAAGAGCAGCCTCTGGGCAGGTGAGCCTAGAGCCCAGAAATCCAGTCCTGTAAAGTAAGATCAACAGAGAATATTGGGGATGTGAAAGGAGAATGTTTGGGTGGGAGGGCAGGGTTTCTCCCGGGTGTATTGGCGGAACTGCCGGACTGAGCTGCGCAAGCGCAGCCTGTCCGTGGGGTGGGTTTGGAAGCTGTCACATTTCAGGGCTGGCAGCGTTGCAGAGACAAGCTGGGCAAATAGTGTTAAACTCTGGGTGTCACATAGCCACAGAGAATTCCTTCTATCCTTGTGGGATATAAGCTTTCATTGGTTATCTTCAGTTTGAGTTCTTTTTCAGTGTTGCATAACCATTCCTTTGCTTGTTGTACAGTGACTCTGAGCACATGTTAATTAGGAGGTGTGATCAGGCTGTAAGCATTGGGGTTTGCTGGTAAAGGGATTAATCTGGGAATGTTTGAAGTCTGGTTGAACATATTTTCCTGATGGCAAACAAAGGAAGTACTGAAGCAGCTCTGCACTACAGATGGTCGGAATGTGCTCCTGGATAATACTTCCCACGAGTCCATTAGCTGGCAGATTGTTACTGTCCTAACTGGGGGGCTGTTTTAAACCACAGTAGCTCAATGTTATAAAAACATCCTCTGACTTGGGAGTGGGATTGTTTGTCCCTTTGCAGGCTACCAAAGACAAGATCCTTCGACAATCTGACAACAGCCTGTGACAGCAGCGTGCCTACAACCAACCGCCGGAGCAGCGACCCCAGCCTCAACGAGAAGTGGCAGGAGCACCGCCGCTCCCTGGAGCTCAGCAGCCTGGGCCCCCCTGGGGACGACCCCTTCGAGGGGGACGGGCTGGGCAGGCAGGGCAGGGCCCCCATGGGGGCAGAGCTCTCTGTGGCAGCCGGGGTGGCAGAGGGACAAATGGAGAACATTCTGCAGGAGGCCACTAAAGATGATGTTGGGCTGGAGGAGCACTTGAGGGGTGGCCTGGAGGCAGCAGGGAGAGGGGATGAGGTTGGCCTGGATAAGGAGAAGAGAGCTGACAATCTGTGTGGGGAAAAGGCCGAGGCGGATACAGGTACCATAACGAACAATCCCACGGCCAACCCACAGCCAGCCTCACACGGTGCTGCGGAGCTCAGAGGGCAGCAGGACGAGCACAGCGACCCCAGCAGCGCTCTCCAGAAGGCACCTCAGGGGAGAGGCCTGCAGGCTGTTCCTTCCGAGGGCTCTGGAAACAGAGATGCTCCAAACAACACGGAGGAGGAAGGTGTTGGGAAAGGTGAAGGAGAAGCGGAGAGCCCGTACGGCACAGCCCAGGCCAGCCTTGCCTTCCCTCTGACAGCCCTGCTGGAGGAAAGGACATCCAACATTGAAAGCTCCACGGAAACCTTAACGGAGACCGAAGCAAAGCCCGAGCTCATGCCCAGGGCTCCGTGCCACAGACCTCACCCCTTCGACAACAGCGCTGACGAGCTGTCCCGAACTGTGGAGAACAGGCCGGAGGGGGAGTGCATGATAGAGCTCCAAAAACTGGGATCAAGAGTGCACAGGACTTCTAGTAGCAGCACCACACACCTCCCAATGCCTTCCCCTTGTGCCTTGCCTCTAGCAGACCGCAAAGATGAGCTGGTGTATAACGGGGAGCTGGAGCTGGAGAACAAACTGGTGGAGAAACCCGTGGGATTCACGGCCCCCAAATTCCCCGCCACCAATGGACACTGCGTCAACGGCGAAGACGGGCGGATCAAGGCCTCGCTGAGCCGGCAGGTGTCCACGGCCAGCTGCAGCTCTGCCCAGCTCCACCTGAGGAACTTGCACCAGAAATGGATGTTCAGCCAGCTCGGGAAGCAGCCGGCCGGCAGCCCGGACCAGCCGGCCCGCAGCCACCTGGACGACGACGGGATGCCCATCTACAGCGACGTCATCCAGCAGCGCCTGCGGCAGATCGAGACGGGCCATCAGCAGGAGGTGGAGACCCTCAAGAAGCAGGTGCAGGAGCTGAAGAGCCGCCTGGAGAGCCAGCTCCTCAACAGCTCCCTGCGGCTCAACGGCGACTACGGGGACGAAGTGGTGAGTGAGCGTCACTGGGCCGGGCGCAGAGCTCACCGAGCCCTCAGCTCCTGGCTCACGGCTCAGGGCCTGACTTCGGGGCTCTTACAGACCTCTCCAGGTCATCCTGAAGAGGGCAAACACTGCCTGAGTACCTGATAGTGGCAGATACTGATGACTGATGCTGTCACCGAACTTCAGATTGAGCAGAAAGGTTTATTTTGAGATGGGTGTTGCACAGTATCTCACATACTCCTGGCCATACCTAAACACCTTCCCTGTCCTCAGTAAAACCAGCCAAACCCCTGGCTTACTGCTGTCTTCATGTAGGGCAAAGATACTTTCTTGTGCCATTTTTGGGACAGCAGCATAGGATGATCCCTTGGTTCTCTGCAGGTTCCAGCTGCACTGGCAGCTCTGTGAGCTCAAACCCATCGGGGTCACACCATCCCTTTCAGGTGCTCCAGGCTCAATGACTAGAATAAATTTCTAGAATTCTAAATTAACTGGAATAAATTACCTGAGCTTTTGTGGCAGCTGTATTTCAACAAGTTTTTCAACAAATTTAGAATTTTAAGGGAGCTTTTAAACCATTTACGTTTTTATTTGGAAGTGTTTAAAGTTGTAAAAGTAGAGACTTTTGTAGAGAATTGTGCTTTCCTGTGGGTTTGAGCACTTGCCTGTAATTCCTGAGGCTGTTGCAACACCCATCAGAAATTTCCTTTTCCTACATGGTTTATATGCTTGCAAAATTGAAAAAAAGAAATATTTGTAGGTGGTTCTCAGCTTCTGTTTGCTGAATTCACTGTTTAGAAGTGGCAGAGGTGCTGGATAGTCCCAGGTACGTTTGTTGTGAAAAATCCTTGGAGCTTTCTTGGCTCTTCCCATTGGAGAGGCAGCTCAAGGTGCTGAGTGGGCTCAGTGTCGCTGTTAAAAGCTTGAATTCCTTGGAGAAATTGGTTGCTTTGGTTTAATGGATTCTGCTCCCATTTTTTAAGGGCCATCAGAAGCTGCAGTGTAGGGCTGGCAGTGCCTCCAGAAAATTCCCCATTTTTAAGGACCTGATCTCTACTTTCCATTTGTGCCTCAGCTTGGGAGTTGCAGGTTTTCCTCTGGAACTCCAGGATTGCCCATTCTCAGGCATAAAAATACATTAACTCAAGATTTCTTGCTATTTTAATATATTTTAAAGGCTGGCTGAGTTTTAAGTGATAGACTATATTGGGGAAGCATTCTTCCCAAAACCTATTCATAGAATATACATGGCCCAAATTCAGAACTTCCCATATGCAATTTGGCTTGTATTTTCCAGAATCTTTGCCAACAAAAGGATATCTGTATTACTAATTATAGTTTTGAAAGTGAAACACCCTTGGAAAGGAATCAGGACCCTGGAATTGGAGCCACAGGTTTTGGTTACTCACCCAAAGCCTTCCCAGAACTTCGCAGCAGAAACTGGATTCTAAATCCACTCTGCCTCACATCATCTCATCACCAGAGGGTCCAGACCTGCCCTGTTGGGGTTTCTGGGTTTTATTTGTGTGGAACAGGGATCTGGGGGGTTCCGTTCAGCTGTGTTTGTTTGCCAACAGACGTCTATTCCCGACTCGGAAAGCAATCTGGATCAGAACTGCTTGTCTCGCTGCAGCACAGAGATTTTCTCTGAAGCCAGCTGGGAGCAGGTGGATAAACAGGATACAGAGGTACAGACTAAATCCCTGTAAATTGCTCACTTTGGGATAATCCTAATTCAAATTATCCTCCAGCCTTTGGCCACGTGCCACTTCTTGGGAACTCTTTTCCTTGTGTTCCACTGGTCTCGCACCTGACATATCAGTACCTGTGCCTATGAGCCCTCTGCTGCACAACCTCTGGGAGCTGGGGAGGGTGCTCAGCTCAGGAGCGTTGCCGCTGCCCTGTCCCTGATGCGGGTGCCGTCCCCACAGGTGACGCGGTGGCTCCCGGATCACCTGGCCGCGCACTGCTACGGCTGCGACAGCGCCTTCTGGCTCGCCAGTCGGAAACACCACTGCAGGTGAGTGCCCCCTGCCCGGCAGGGACACAGCTCCTGCCCGGCAGGGACACAGCTCCTGCCCGGCAGGGACACAGCTCCTGCCCAGGGCTGCCAGGGAACGCAGCAGCTCCTGCTGCTCCGCTCACTCCTGCAGGGACATGGTTAAAAGACACTTTTGGTGTCTGCTCCACTCCGGCCAATACAGATCCACCTCAAACTGGACTGGGAGGCAGTTTAGATTTATACAAAATAGAGTTTTGTCCTCTTAGCATTCAGCAATTCAGTATATGAGTTACATGAAATACAGGAACAGCATCTTCTTTCCATTGCTGGTTGGAAACCTGCTCCTTTCCTTCTCTAACCGTTCTCCCCTTTTCATCAACTTGCTCCTACAGAATCTGAACAGAGCACCTGTGTGAGATCAAGGTTTTCTGGATTATTCTTTGCCAGACCTGTTGCCACAGAGGCTGCAGCAGCTCAGGCAGCAGCAGGGGCTCGATGAAGAGCAGGAGGCAGAGACCACATGGCTCAATATGCTGGAGTTAAAGTCAGAGAGTCTCCAGTTTCCAGTTCTTTTTCAAATAAATTCCTCTTCCTGGTTTCTGAACATCCAAACACTAGTACAGGAGCCATCATTTGAATGAATCTCAGTTACTGCATTTTGATGCTCTGCTGCTTTTTGAAGTTGCAAAGAGTTATGAACATCGGTTTGGGTTTGTGTCTGGTTTATATTTTATATTTTTATGTTTTGCTCCATTTAGTCTTTTAAAGTTAACCAAACCCAGGGAAGGAGGAGAAGAATGTCAATTTATTTTTTTTACCATGCCCACTGTGTTTGTGCAGATTTGTATCCCCAGGGCTCAATTCCCTAAAACTGAGCTTGGGACAGTTCCCAGAGCCTGGATACACACAGGTCACCTGCAGCCCCAGGAGGAGTTAAAATGGACTCAGGGTTTCAGGTCTGGCTCAAATCTCCCTTAGGGTCTTTGCTCCTTTGGCTTCCACATGTGCAGTGACCCAGCTGTTGATGAGCCAACACCATGAGTATCTCTGTAGGAAACATTTACCCCTCCCCAGGAATGTAAATTAGTTAATCCCACAGTGTAAGGCGTTGAGCAGGGTAAAACCTTCCAGCTTCTTTGGTTGCCAGTGTTTCCTCCCTGTGCCTCTTGCCCTGAGCTCTCTCTCCTCCCTGCAGGGACACTGACCGAGTTGATCAGCTCTGGTGAGCATTTCCAGCAGCCTCTGTCCCTGTCCTTGTCTGTCTGCCTTTCCTGGGTGACTTCTCCCAACTAACTCAGCTTTTCTCCCTCTTTGTTTCTCACTTGCCTGGAAATCACCGGAACTAAGCTGGGGGTGGCCAGCACGAGCTGCTGGGGCTTGGAGCTGTGTGAACAGCCCTCTGTCCTCACAGAAAGGCTTTTAGGACTTGGCTTTTGAGAGCTGAGCTGGGATGTGGCCCAGACTAACACTCACTGTCAGTCCATGTGTGTACTGCTCACTGACAGGAGACTGTCCTGCAAGTTTTATGCATTTATTTTTGATTATTTCCCTTTTCCCCCCATATTTTTGGAAGGGTCATGTGTTACCAAACAATTCCAGTATTGCTGTGCAGCGTGTTGGCAAAAACCTGCCACTTGCTTTAGAGGGACTGAAAATCCCGTGGCTGGAACAGGTGCCACAGAGTTGGTGGAGGGTCAGGATAACCAAAACTGGATGAATATATGAGATTTGGGATGAGGAGGAGCCATGGGGAGTGTGAATTTCAGCCCCCCTTCCTCAAACGAGCAACATCCCTTTTCCAGCCTGGTTTTTAATGTCTCTTTTTAATCTCTGAAGCAAAGCAGGGACCACCGGGATAGAAGGATGAGCTGTCCAGAGCTTTCCAAAGCAGTGTCAGAGCACCATTGTCTAGGATAAGACTACAAAAACCCCAGCATATGTTAGGAATGGTGAGCTCCAACAAAGAGATCCTTGTTTTAATTCCTCTGGTTGGTTTTCCCCTCATCCATCAGTGAGCTGCTCTGGGATAATCATTCCTTGAGCAGCAAGATGGGGCTGTGGGAGCTGTGTGGCACCTCCCAGGGCTGTTCCCACTCCTGCAGGTGCTTCTGACAGGGATTTCCAGCAGGGCCCTCTAGGCTCCAGAACCTCTGCAGAGAAGCTGCTCCCTGTCAGCCTTCCTGTGCCGGGGTTCCAGCTCCGAGGCCCAGAGCTGCTGTGTGGAACTGAGGAAATGAGCCCACTGAAGTGGGAAATGGGATTTCTGTGCTACCTCTCTCCTCATCAGTGACCAGCAGCTGGAAACCTCCTTTCTTGGCAAGGAAGGATTAATCAGAGCTGCTGAGTGTCAGCAGAATTCCCCGGCAGGCTCTTGGCAGCAGCAAACCTCCAGTGCAGAACAACGACGGCACCAAATCCTGATGCCAAAGAGTTAATGGGAAGGGCAAAACCCAGGTCCCTGGAGTGCTGCTCCCAGCTCCTTGTAGGAATTGAGGAGGACAGGGCTCACAGGTTTTGAGGGGGGCTGCAGAAGGTAATTAATGACTGAGCAGTAACGAGGTGCATGTGCCGGTGCGGCTCTGCCAGTGCTGGGAATGCCGCGCGTGCCCACCTGTGCATGGAACACCCGGGCTTTGCATGTTCCTCCTTGGCTCAGTTTCCTGGATGCAGGAGTGTGGGACTGCTGGAGTGGCTGTGGGGGCAGTGGGAGGATGGCAGCGACCGAGAGCTTTGAAATTTCCAGGTTTAAACCTTTGCAGCTCTGAGCAGAGCCTGGGAGCAGAGTCCAGCCACATCCCTCCAGTGAGCCAGAGCTGGATCAGCTCCGTGAGCAGGGCCAGTGCCCCCCATTCCCAGTGTTCCCCACATTCCCCGTGGCCTGGCTCAGAAGGGCCTGTGGTGGCTCTGCTTTAGCCCCTCAGCCCTGTGCCCCAGCATGGCATTGGCACTGTGCTGGAGCTCCTCTGGAGCACATCCACCCTGGCAGCGTGCAAGGCCAGGCTGGACGGGGCTTGGAGCAGCCTGGGACAGTGGAAGGTGTCCCTGCTCATGGCAGGGGTGGCACTGGGTGGGCTTTAAGGTCCCTTTCCCACCTCAACCATTTCATGGTGAATGGCTGAGAGCTCTCTGTGTGACAAGAGGGCACAGCCTGTCCAGCCTGGCTCAGGGCAGTGCTGAACTGAGGTATTTAATAACCTGCAGTTCCACGCTGGCCCTGGCTCTATGCTCCTTCCTGTGCCCATTCCCTGGATCTCTACCCCATCCATAGGAGGGGGGAGCACAGATGTAGAGCTGTCCCTGCCCATGCCCCGGCCTGTAGGAGGCGTCTCCCCCATCCCAGCACTGGCAGTATCTCATTTTACAGCTCAGGTAACTTTGTCAAACTCCATCTGATCTTTTCCGTTTCTCCTCTGTTCCTGATGCAAGGAATTGTGGCAACGTCTTCTGCTCCAGTTGCTGTAACCAGAAGGTGCCCGTTCCCAGCCAGCAGCTCTTCGAGCCCAGCAGAGTCTGCAAATCCTGCTACAGCAGCCTCCACCCCGGCAGCTCCAGCCTGGACCTCGAACTGGACAAGCCCATCACTGCCACGTCCAACTGAATTCCTGGCCTGGGAGCGGCAGGGGAGCAGCCGAGCCGACCCTTCCCCACGGACACGCGGATCCCGGGGGGCCGAGGCTGGGAGGCTGCGCGTGGAGCTCGGGGCGCTGCTCGGCGGGACAGACCCTGAGGATGTGCCGCTGGATCCTGGGATTCTCCTTGTCCAGCTCTTCCCCCTTTCCTGCCTGTCCTGTCTGTGTGTCCGTGTCCCCGCGCGTGCGTGTGTGTGTATATTAATCTATCTGTTTGCGGGAGGGCCGTGGAGGTGGGGAGGGAGCTGGTGCACAGCCAGGATCCCGGGGGTGTTTGTCTGCCCCCTGCGGAGCTGCTGCAGCCGAGCGCTGTAGGGAGCAGGGGGAGCCGGGCCGGCCGGAGTGCAGAGCCTGAATAGCTGCAGCCTCCAGTGCTTTCAATCACTCCTGTTATTCCAAACCCAAAATTGCTGTTTGGGAACCTGTTGCTGCTAGAAGAGGTGGGAATCTCCTTCCCCAGAGACCTTTTCCCTCTCTGTTCTCACAGTGGGCTTGGCTGCCCAGGGGGGTCTCAGGTTCCTGGAGGTCTGAGCCCTCGGAGCGGGAACACCTGGAATGCTGGCTCAGGAATGCACGTGCTGTTGGTGAGAGCCGAGCCAGGCATCACACTGGGCTTTGCCAGGGCTCTGACCATGCAATTCCCGACTGAATCTAATAGGACAGGAGCAGACCTCTGCCTTGTCCTTGCCCCATCAGTGTGAGATTCCCTCTGGGTGCAGAGCATTGCCATGGTCAGGTCCTGGCTGGTCACTCGCACTTTACTGGACGATCCAAACTGCCCGAAGGCGGCCGGGACCCGCTGGGCTCAGCCTGAGCGGATTGTGCTGGTGCTGGGCACCCTCCTGGGATGCTCCTCCTTTCCCAGGCTGTGTTCAGTGTACTCCAGATAGAAAAAAGCTGCCTGAGGAGCTTAAAACAATCCAAAATACATTACGGATTCCCCTTCCTCCTTCTGTCCCAATCACCTCATTGAAGGGTGATACTCCCAAATATCCGTTTGTAACTGATAGGTGCTCATCCCATTCCCTTCCCATAGATCCTGCTTAGTGCAATCTGACAAGGAGGAAGAGTAGATCCTGTTCACAGTGCATTCCCTAGGCAAAATAAAATCCCAAATTCTCTATGGTATTCCCAAGAATCCTGCTGGAGTATTTGAGAGCTCTAGATACAACAGCTCAAAATCCGAGAAACCTTGGGAAAGGAGCATTTTGCATCTCCCTTCCCTGGAATGTCACAATCACATCATCCAAAGGGAGGGTCAGGTCACCTGGCCGAGCTCGGTGGGTCTGAGGGGAGATGCTGAGCTGGTTGGACTGTGCTCTTCCCACCCTGCCACCATCCATGTGCTGGCATGAACGTCCAGGAAGGAGGAGGCTGCGTCCTTGTGGGAAAGGGGTCTGGGAACGGACGGAGCATCTTGGGATCTCCCTGGCACAGATCTAGAGAAAGAGACACTGAGGGAAAAGCAACGTGAAGGACGGGGTTTCCAGCCAAGGCAGGTTTAGGATCTGTTCCTAACCCAGCAGCGGGGGCTGGAAGGGAGGCCCGGGCGTTGCTGTTTGCGCGGAGAGGGGCGAGGAACGTCCGGCTCCTCCCGGGGTGGCCAGGGGGAGGTGGCAGGGCTGGGGCGGGGACACCCCAACCTTGTGTGGCTTTGTGGTGCAGAATCAGCCGGAGCCTCCGCACGTGCCAAGAGGATCCGCTCCGGGCCGGGGCTGGGATGTACAGTGTGAATAAAAGCTTGCAGCTCTTTAGGCTTTTTTGGATCGATGAAGCACTTTTTTTATTAATATTATTTTTCTTTGTATGTAAAGGAGGAAGCCGTCTCTCCGTAGCTGTGTACAGAAATAACCCTTCTCTCCGCAAGAGAGTAAAGTGCTCCTATATTTTTCATTTTTGTCAAAAGCGAGAAGTAAATACTTTAGAATTGTTAAATATATAAATAAAAGTGAATAAAGTTTAGACTTTTGCATGGGAGCATTTGCTAACACACTTTCTAATTTTTTTATTTTTCTTCCCTGTCCCTCAGAGGGGATGTATTGGAGGCTCAGCAGGAACACTGAGGCCTTGGAAAAGGAGGCTGCAGCTGCTGCCTTTGGCTTTCTGTTCCACACTGTGTCTTTCCAAGGAACAACAAACTGTCAGTCCTAAACTTAAGAGAAAAAATTAAATTTTAGGCTTGGTTTTCCTGGTGCAGGAGTCCAAGGAAGGGGGAACCACCCAACACCAGGTTCTGTTGGCACTATCAGCACGGTTTTTCCAGGATGGAGAAAGGTTCCAATCTCAGCTCCCTCCATACCGTGTTTTACTTTTTCCCCTTGACCAACCATCACATTTCAGTCTGATTATTTACCCAAATGTAGGAGCAGCCCCGATCTCTGGGGAATTCCCCCTGCTTAGGTGGGGTTTGGCAGTGGACACTCTGCTCCCACTTGCACCTGCCTAATCCTGATGCTGGATGGTGGAGCTGTGGCTCTTTGGGAGCAAACCAAACTCACTCAGGTTTAAGATCTTTTTTCCCAGAAGGTGGAAAATTCAACTGGTGTTTATCCTGCACAAGGATTATTCCCATTTTCCAAGCACTGCCTGCTCATTCAGGCTGCGCACAGTCCTGTCCCCTCAGGTCCCCCACCACTATTTATTTCTTCTCTTACATATTTGAGGATTTGCCCTGAATTCTCGGGGTCTGAGCAGCTGTGAGGAATGTGGGGCCAGATGTGTCATCACAAGACCTTGAGCACAATCCCTCTGTGATTTGATGGTGTTCATTAAATGAAATGAAACCGGGTTGGGGTAGAGCTGCTGATGGAATCTGGAGTGGAAAAGAAGCAGGAATCACGTTTGGTGGTGTAAGGAACATGCAAAGTGTTTGAGTTCCACCTCACAATGGGATTTCCTAGAGCTCCTCTCACACTTGAGTTTCTCCTGAGTGCTCTCTCAGGAGCTCATTGTCCTGCAGACCTTAGGAATCCCGGGCACAGCGCTGCCCGGACGTTTTTGATCTGGGAAATGCCGAGTGCGGGTCTCTGCCCCGGCAGAGGGATCAGAGAAGTCCTGAGCTTCCCCAAGGTGCACAAGGGCCCTGCCAGAGGAGAACACGGCTGAAGGTGTCAAAGCTCATTTCTCTATGATCAATCCTTCCCAAAGAGCCGCCTTCCCTCTTTCCTTTGTCCAGCTCCCGGACAGCCCGTGAGCCTGTCAGGACACCGGCGCTGCTGTTGCGATAGGCGCCTTCAGTGCTGCCCTCTGGGCTGTGCAGCAGCCTCCTAAGCCGGGCTATCAAACCGCGTTAGGAACCCCTGGGAACGGAGGGCCCCTCCCATCCCAGGTGCGGCCGAGGGGCCGAGGGGAGGCAGCCCTGGAGGCACCGGAGGAGAGCTCCGCTCAGAGCCGGGCACGGTGCAGGTGCAGGGCGGAAACCGCCGGCTCTGCTGGGGGAGGAAGGGGAAAGGAGGTGTTTGGGAACTGCTCCACTGTCCGGGAAAGGCTGCAGGGGTGGGACGGAGGTGCCCTGGGAGAGGTTTCCAGGTGTTGGGAGGCTGCAAAGGGCAATAACCACGTGCAGGAAGCTGAGCAGGTTCAGGGCCTGTGGAACAGAGGGGTCCTGGAGTTATCCAGGATGAGCTTTGGAGTCAGCACTGAGCACAGGGCAGCTCTGCAGGTGCAGGTCTGGTCCAGGTGTTCCCCAGTCCTTGGAGCTTCCCACAGTGCAGCTGCCAGAGCTCCCATTGTTGCATTTGGGGATTTCAGCTCACTGTTCTTTGGACTTTGACATTTTATAAATGCTGCTAAAATCTGACTTTATTATTTAACAAATCTGGGTTTTAAACTGATTTCCCACAGCTCTGTCACAAAACGATTTTTAGACCTTCAGTGGCAGCAGGTGCTGGGTTTGATTGTCCTCTTTTTGGGTGGGATTTATATTAAAATGACATCTGAAGTCTCAATTACTTACTTGAAGCACATGAAATATTTGAAACCATGGCAAGCTCTGAGGGCAGAGCTGTTCAGCAGCACTGGAAGTGTCAGACCCTCATGTGTGTGTAACAGCCCATCCTGCTGTGGCCTCACAGTGAATATTTAGATCTTAATAAATTTGTCATTTTCCTACACAGTGATGAATTCGTAGTCCCCTGTTCTGTGTGTTGGTGCATCTGCAGAACTCCCAGTTTGAGGGGCTTATTTTTAGGCAAATTATAGCTCATATATGAGGAAAAATTAATCCTGGTGTTCAGAAATGTAAAATAGGCTGGGAAGAGGGCAAGCCTGGATTGGCAGCAGTTGAAGATGAGCCCTCAGGGAGAGCAGAGGATCCCAGCCATCGATCAGCTCTGCAAACACTTCCAGCACGTGCACTTTCCCTCCTGGGTCACGTCCATCTCCTGGATGGAGCCACGGGCCCTGCTGGGGGTGGATGTTCTGCCATTGTCACTCAGAGCCCTCCTCCCTCACCTTCCCCTTCTCCTGAGCTTTGCAGGGCACAGCAGCTCCTGTGCAGGCTCAGAGTCCTGGTGCCAGGACACAGGGAATGGCTCCCAGTGCCAGAGGGCAGGGCTGGATGGGAGATTGGGCAGGAATTGTTCCCTGGCAGG